>BQKN01065469.1:236353-249160 GCA_022839385.1 Asparagus kiusianus
GTAGAACAACGTAGATCTGAGGATTAGCCTCTTCGAACTCCTGCCTTATTTGTTGCGGGTGCTCGCCAAGAACTGAATCCAAGGGTCCAAGTCTCCAAGCCTTCACAAATCCGAGTTGAGGTGACAATCCGGCAGAGTTTCGGCTCTTCAGAAGTTCAGAAAAAAGTCCTCCCAAATGAACAACCACCCCCCCTATTTATAGCCTCTCTGAACTGTGCATTTGTGCACAAGAGAGAGGGGGGGAGTCGGGCCACCTCAGGGTGGCTCGGCTCATGCCGAGCCACCCTGAGGTGGCTCGGCCTTGGCCGAGCCACCCTGGGGTGGCTCGGCTTGGGCCGAGCCACCCCGGGTTGGTTCGGTTTGGGCCGAGTCCCCCGGGTGTGTTCTGTTTCGTTGTTTTCCCGTCTTTCGGTTATGTCCGTGATTCGGTTGTTTGTTTGATTTGTTCGGGTCTTGATTTGATAGCCCGAGTCTTCATTTGGCAGTAAATCCGCCTCGGTGTTTGAGTTCAAGTCCGTTTTGTTGTTGGACGACTCGTTAACTTTCTGAACCGTTGGATTGGTTCCACACGCGAACGTATTCCGTTGCTTACGTGCCTCATCGCCTCGTCGCTCGAACGTCTGTTGATTTGTCGAATCATCATGTCGAGCCATGCTAAGGGACCTATAGGCAATTTTATACGCCTACAATAGTCACTGATATGATCATATGCCACACAACCAAATACTCGCAAGTGTGAGAGATTGATCTTCTTGCCACTCTAAACCTCCTATGGAATCTCGTAATCCAATAAAACTGATGGCCCATGATTAATCAAGTAAGCTGTCGTATGTACTGCATCTGCCAAAAATATTTTAGGCAGACATGCATGTAGACACATGCTCCTCGTATGCTCCGTCAATGTCCTGTTCATTCTCTCTGTGATACTGTTCTGTTTGTGGCGTCCCTAGAGTAGTCTTCTCCAAACGAATCCCGCTTAGAGTACATAACCTCTTGAGATCCTCCAGCTCATATTTTCCACCATTGTCTGATCTCAGACACTTCACCTTTAGATCTGTCACGTTCTTCACCATGGCCTTCTATTTCTTAAAGATCCCAAACACCTCTGACTTGTGCTTCATGAAGTATACCCACACCTTCCTCGAGTGATCGTCGATAATGGTGACATAATACGCTGAACCGCCAAGAAGAGATACACTAGATGGACCCTATACATCTGTAGGAACTAACTCTGGCTTTTGAACTTTAGGTGGTCTTCCACCCTTCTGGAAACTAACTTTATTCTGCTTTCCAAAGATGCAGTCCTCGTAAACACCAACTTCTACGGAATCGATGTCGGTTAGCTTCTCATGTGAATGTAGAATCTTCATCCCCTTTTTGCTCATGTGTCCCAATCTATTGTGCCACAGATCCGTACTTTCTTTGCCAGCTATAATTACGTGAGTGTCACTCGTATGTGAGGTAAGGTAAAAAGTTCCTGTTTTTTTGCCACAGGCAACAACCATCATACTGTTGGAGATCCTCCATGAATCCTCGGTGAATGTCAAAACATAGCCTTCAACTCTACGTTGTCCTACCGAAATAAAATTTTTCTTCAGCTTCGGTACGTGTCTCACATATTTCAAATTCCACTTGGAGCCCTTCATCTGTATTTGCACGTCACCTCTTCCAACGATATTGCAAGGCTCGTTGTCCTTTAAATATATTTTTCTAAAGTCTCTTGCTATATAATTCTGGAGAAGCTTCCTGTTAGCAGTCTTCTACTTACAAGGAGGCTATTAATGCAATGATGCTGCAGATTGGACTGTTGTGATGATTGAAGAAATGAAGTCTCTTTACAAGAACTAGACATGAGAGTTAGTGAAACCACCAAGAGGATAGAAGATCGTTGGCTGTAAATGGGTACAAGAAGAAAGAAAGAACTCTGGATATAGATTCTGTAAGATATAAGGTATGCTTAGTAGCTAAATGATACAGTCAGACCGAAAGTGTGGATTTCAATAAAGTATTCTCTCCAGTTATAAACACACCTCAATCCGCGCGTTGCTTGTTATGGTTGCTCATTTAATTTGGAGCTTAAACAACTTGATGTGAAGATGACTTTTCTACATGACGAGCTTGAAGAGCATATCTTTATGCATCAGCCAGAGGGTTTCGTTGTTAAAGGTAAAGAAGACCATGTGTGTAGGTTGAAGAAATCTCGTTATGGCTTGAAGCAGTGTCCGAGACAGTGACATTTGAGATTTGATACTTTTATATTTGAGCATGGTTACTCTAGGAGTAAATATGGTAGTTGTGTTTATTATAAAAAGTTAAATGATGGTTCTTTCATATATTTACTTTTGTATGTTAATGATATGTTGATTGCAGCTAAAGATATATCAGAAATCAATGAGTTAAAATCTCAACTCAAATATGAGTTTGAGATGAAGGACTTGGGAGCAGCGAAGAAGATTTTAGGGATAGAGATTCACAGGAATAGGCGAGAAGAAAGTTTATTCCTATCTTAGGAGAAATACATTAAGAATGTATTGGAAAGATTTATCATGCTTGATGTCAAATCTGTGAAGACTTCACTTGCTATTTATTTTCGTCTTTCAGTAGATTTGTTACCTCAGACTGAATAGAAGGAGCATTACATGATTTGTGTTCCTTATGCGAGTGCAGTAGGAAGCATTATATATGTTATGGTCTACACTCGTCCAGATATTTCATATGCAGTCAGTGTTGTGAGTCGGTATATGGATAAGCTTGAAAAGGTCCATTGGCAGGCTGTGAAATGGGTATTTTAGATATTTGAGAGGATCAACTAATATTAGTTTATATTTTGGCAGGAACACAAGCTTAGATTGTAGAATACTTGACTATTCTGATTCAGATTATGCAGACGATTTGTATAAGAGACGATCACTAAAAGGTATATATTCACTCTTTCAGGTAGTGCCATTAGTTGGAAGGCGACTCTACAGTCGACAGTTATTTTGTCTACCACAGAGATAGAGTATATAGCAGTGACAGAAGTAGTGAAAGAAACCATTTGGTTAAGAGGTTTGGTTAAAGATCTCGACTTACACTAATGTATTACTACGGTATTTTGTGACAACCAGAGTGCTATACATTTGACGAAGTATTAGATGTATCATGAAAGAACCAAACATATAGATGTTACGTATCATTTTATCAGAGAAATTGAAGTCATCAAGTTTTAAAAAATTAGTACCGCAGATAATCAAGCAGATATGATGACAAAGTTCATACCTTCACGCAAGTTCGAGCATTGTCTCGAATTGCTTAGAGTTCAACAAAACGGAGGTTAAGCCTGTAAGGGACTTCTAGCGAGACAACAAGAGTGAAGAGAGGAGATCTTCATATTCAAAGTCAATGTGGATATTTGTTACTTTTTGACTTTAAATTCAAAACTCATCAACCCTATTATTGTTTCACCAACCCAAAATATTGTCCCATTAATCCAAAATACTGTTCCACCAACTCTTTTGAAGGCTATAAATAGAGGAGAGTAGTGAAGGGTTAGAGCATCGAACAAAGATCCAGAACAGAAAGAAAAAGAAAAAGAGAGTTGAAGAGAAAAAGAAAAGAAGAGTTTTCTTTAAGTGTTCTCTTCTTTGTGTGAGTTTCGTTAGATATTGGAGTGATCTCCCTTTGTAATCTTATCTTTTGTGATTAGCGAAGTTATCTGTTGTTCTCGCCCTGGACGTAAGTCATACTAACCGAAACACGGTAAATCCTTGTGTGTTATTCTCTTTGTCTTCACTGTGTTTATTCAGTAGTTATTATCCACTTTTGTATAGACATTTTCTGTGTCTATGAAGTCCCCCGCCGTAACAATTCACTTGTTTTCTTCCAACGGGTACTGAAACGGTGGTCATCTCAAAGCTATCTATATACAAGCGAACTGTTTTGTTAGTCACTTATATGGAGCGAATATGCTACTCGCATGCGGTCGGTACTGACCAAATCTGGACTCTGTGGTGTGTATTTGTAATATCTGCTTACTAAAAACTTCACTTCATATACTCGAAAGAAATCTAAAAGATACAAACAGAAAAACAAAATGAAATCATGACCCCGCTTTTTATCTCTAATGAATCTGGACCCATTAAAATATCAATATCCTCCAAACATGCTATAATTTTAGCCGAGAGAAGGGAATCGTAACATGTTATAAGAGCAATCTAGCTTTATGGTGTGTTTGTGAGTTTACTAAGGGAAGGGAAGGAAAGGTAAACAATGGGAAGGGAAGGGAAGGGAAGGGAAGAGAATTGTAATATGTTGTTTGGGAGTTGAGTAAGGTGAATGAAGGTGAAAGGAAGTAAATATATGTAAATTTACATAAATGACTTTATACTAATAACACATCAGCCCTTTTATTTGTTTTGATAGGGGTAAGAATGTCATTACACCCATTTACCCTCATTTACCCTCCTCTACCGCCCAAATCGGGGGGAAAGAAAACTAAGCAATTTTACCCTCCTTTCCCCTTCCTTCCAACTCTCTACCCTCCTTAAAAAAACTCCCAAACAAGGTGAAAGCCTCATTTCTCTTCCCCTCCCCCTCTCTACCCTCCATCCAAACAGGGCATTAGTTTCTATCAGCCATAAAATCTAAGATGAGTTAAAAAAAAAGCAAAAACAAAAATATGGCTCCAATAAAGTCAGGTTTCTCCTCGTGAAGAGGGCGCGCTTAACCCGCGCGAACATCACAGAATATGAAATTTCCACGGTGACTCTTGGTGTATTAAATTACTAGGCCCAATAACGCCAAACCTAATTGTTGGGCTTCAAAATGAGGCCACGTATGGGCTAAGAAACAACCCGGAAACCCGTCCTGATATTTAGCAACGGGACGGCAGGGATCAGTCCCGTCATCGACATCTCAAGAAGGGAGCAGGACTGAGGCCGTGTAGCCAAAATAAAAATGGCGTCAGCTCTGATGAAGGTTAGGGCATCGCTGGCGATGGCACGTGCTTCCTCGTCGGCGGTGCGTTCCTTCGCGTTGGCCGCCGTCGGAAGCGACATCGTCTCTGCGGCTCCGGCGGTGTCGCTGCAGAAGGCTCGCACGTGGGACGAAGGCGTCTCCTCTAAATTTTCCACCACTCCTCTCAAAGAAATCTTCCAGGTCTTTTATTTTCTCCTCAAATTTCTTCCTTTTTTGTAATTGTATAGGGAAAAAAACGAGTGGTTATTGATCGTCTTATTATTTTTTTTTTCAGGGGAAAAAAGTCGTCATCTTTGGGTTGCCCGTAAGTATTTTACTAATCTACTAATTTATTTATTTATTTATTTTCATTTCTGTAGGTTAGCTTCCTTTTATTAGTGTTTTCTTTTAATTTCCCTGTAGGTAAATGATTGAATAATCGATTAAGTCCGCAAGAGAAAGGGGAAAACATGATCTTTGAACTGGAAAGTTAAATCTTTGATGAACCCTGGTGCAATTTTTTTTTTTAAACTCCAGTGGAGTATTGTTTACAATACAGTATCAAGGAATTAAAACAACTCAGAAAAAGTTTGAATCGAACCTTGTGATATAAGTAATACAAATTGTGATTTTGGACAAAGAGTCTATGTGATTCTATGAGCATGATTACCAAATGCTTTCTGTAGTATTTTAGTGGATTCCTCTGTAACTGGAGCCTTTTACTTTCTTTTCTTTTCTTTTCTTTTTTAGCTTTGAGATTTTTAATGGGAGTAGTTAAAAATGTAGAGTTCACATCCTGTAAAGGCGGCAATCCATCTTTCTGTTAATCATCTTATTTTACCCTTTTATTGATCTAATGCTTTAAAATCACGTACGTTTTATTCAGACAAATGTATAGTGCATCTGATATCTTTACTCACAGTTGAAATTAAAGTTGAACGCAATATTTTACCCATTCTTCTTCTCAGCTTTCTCTTAACCGGATCTTAGCCTGCGTAGCTGGTAGCAACTTTTTGGAGTTTTGCTGTTTGTACCTTACTAATGTATCTTATTGGTCAGATGCTGTTAACCAAATCGGTTTGCCTCAGCTACTGCATTTACTAAATGAATAAATAAATTTCCCAGGGAGCTTACACTGGTGTTTGCTCAACGCAACATGTCCCTAGTTACAAGAACAACATCGACAAATTTAAAGCTAAGGGCATTGATTCTGTGATCTGCGTGGCCGTGAATGATCCATATGTCATGAATGGTTGGGCCGAAAAATTGCAAGCAAAGGAAGCGGTGAGTACCTTGCCAATTAACATTGATCCCTGTGTAATCTATAATTAGTTATAGCTATGTCGTCGTTCAATCCTCTTTAATATTACTGGCCATTTCAAGATTTACGCTTTTTAGAGTATTTATCGAAAGGAACAATTGTAGATTATCATTGTGGAGCTATCGTTGTACTTTAGGCTGAATACAAGTATGTAACTTTATAGAAGCTTGATTCTGTTATGTTGGGCACCAACCCTGTATATGCGATTTATTTCCATCATGCAAGTCAACGTAGAAATATATCATATATGGCATAAGTTGGATTGAAGCTGCATTGGAAGCATAGGAGTTTTAACTTGAAGGTTATTCAAGCAAGCATTTTGCACGAACAAAACTCTCATGGAATTTGTCATTACAAAGGAGGAAGATATTTGGTTTTCATTTATATGTCCTCTATGACCAACGAATTGAAAAACATGATGTTTTCTAGTTTTTTGAATTTAGAATAGTGCAGGATGTTTTATTTTCTTTCCAGTTATCTCCAATAATAAATTGAAGGGAAGATCTTAAGTGACCCCATGCCTATCTATGCTTTATGAATCAGAATGTTGATCACACTTGAATTTAGATAGTGTCAGGTATGTAAAGCAAATATCAATGGCTTAGTGCTATTCTTTCGTATGAGCCTAAAATGACAAAAGGAAATTTTGAATTCTCTTGTTATAGTGGACAGAAAAAATGTGTTATCTGAAAGCACCCTAGAGGAAGGGTGAATAGGGTGAATGCTAATCTAATCTGATATTAATGCCAATAAAAACTAATTAACAAATATATCCTAGCAAGAATGATATATAATGAATTATTTGAGCAAGGATATGTAAACTAAGGGCACACAAACATGAGCAATGGCAATATAGAATGAATGAACAATGAGCACAAATAAATACGTCAATGCAAACTCAAACAAACGATATGATCACAGAGTTCGGTCTCCTCGACCTACGTCTCTGCTCCTCACTCCCGGGAAGAATCCACTATCACAATGAGTTTTCAATGTTCACCCAAAAACGTTTACACCTCACAAGTTCGGTTTTTTAGCTTACCAAAAACTTTCACAATACACACTCTTGTAATCACACTCTACACCCTCTAAGTGTTGGTCTCTAGCCCGTGTCGTCTTCCTCAAGTATTCAGAATTATCACCTTTCTCTAGGTTTTACTACCGACCACACTCCTCTTGGAATCGACCCCGTCTGTCATCACACACTTCTCTCGGTGTATAAGTATATTACAAAGCGATCTACATAATGAAAGCTCAATACAAATGATTTGTTCTTTACAATGGATGAGAACTCTATGTAAGCTCACTCTCAAAGATACACTCCCCACAATCCAAATATACTCAATGTGATAATACTAAAAGATCAAGGGGTGTGTCTAATCAATGAGTAAATCAAATATAAAAATATAAATTCTAGCTTAATGAAGATGATAATCAATAAATAATAAATACAAAGCTAGAATTGAGTTTAAAAATTCTTCTCTGAAAAACAAGATGGAGAGATGGATTAAATTGAGACTCAAACAATAAAGATGATCTCCTCCACTTGTGAAACTTTTTTCACAAAATAAATTTTGAAAAGCACACTTAAACAAAACTTAAAACACCATTTTAAACTTGTTTAAAACTCTTCTTGATTACTCTCAGAAGTTAGAGGGTATGAGGTATATATAGGATCATAAAACAAGCCCCAAAACTAAGAGAAAATTAAGAAAAAAGTCAAAAAATGGAAACCTAAAAATCTAAAAAAACTAGCCGTTAAAGGCCGTCGGTCGATTAATGAACAATATCAGTCGACTGATGAGCTGACCGTTACAGGTAGCTCACAGCTCATCGGTCGACTGAAGACCTCATTAGTCGACTGGTAAACTCATCAATCAACTGATAGTTTATTAGTCACAAAAACTAAAACTTTTGCACTTTTCAGACGAGTTCATCAGTTGACTGATAACTAGTTATCAGTCAGAAATAAACCGTAAATCTAATTTTTAAACCTCTTTAAAAAATAGTAAATAAATTTTAAAAAATGTAAAACTTTGGGAATGCTTGTAAACATGATAATGAAACCGTTACAAAAAGAAATTTTGGAATTGCACTTCCCAATAGTGAAAACTCATGATTTTTCAAAACTAGTTCAAAACATGAAAACTAAACATATATGTTTTTGACATTTTGACTTAAACAATATTTTAGAACCTTATAAAATGATTTTATAGACTTAATAAAAGATATAAACTATTGTTGTTTAGTCTATAAAGCAATTATTCAACATTTTCACAAATTCATATTAATATAAACCAAAACTTGTGTGTGTGTGTATATATATATATATATATATATATATATGAGAAACCAATACTTGTATGTGTAAGTGATTGAGCTTGAAGTACCTACACACAAGTATAAATCTAAACTAAATTACCCAAGCGTGAAGGTCTTCAATGTAGCTTGATTTGGTTGCGGATGAAGCTTGATATTGGATATTTGACTTGAATTGTATTGCTTCACTTCACTATTCCACCAACCTCCTTTTGATGTGCTCGTGTAGGCTCAATCCAACCAACCTCCGACTCAAATATTTGTGTAGATTACCTAACAAAATAAATACAAACACTTGACACACGTTGTTAGGAATTGTTTGTAATCATCAAAACAAGATTAGGGAGTAAACTCATAAACATGAGGCCAACATTATTGTGATCACCTGAGGTGGATTTGAAACTTGTAGCAACTTATTTGCAGGTGAATTTTAGATAGTGTCAGGTATTTAAAGCAAATATCAACGGCTTAGTGCTATTCTTTCATATGAACCTAAAATGACAAAAAGAAATATTGAATTCTCTTGTTATAATGGATGGGGAAAATGTGTTATCATGATCACCTAAGGTGGATTTGAAACTTGTAGCAACTTATTTGCAGGCTCCAGCTTTTGTTCCCTCTCCAACCCCCCCCCCTCCCCCCCCCCCCCCCCCCCCGGGCGGGGGGGGGGGGGGGGGGTAGATGGAGATGTTTAAAGCTTCATTAACTGCCATAATAGGCATGGTTCCTGTAACACATTATCCCGATGAATTTATGCATCACTTGTTATGCTATAACATTCTCTTAACCATTTCAGATTGAGTTTTATGGTGACTTTGATGGGAGCTTCCACAAAAGTATGGAATTAGATTTGGATCTTTCTGCTGCATTGCTTGGACACCGTTCTCAAAGGTACACTCAGTAACAAATCAGTTATCCTTTTCTTTCATGTTATCTGATTTCTTCTTTTGGGAATTTGGTGTGTTTCTTGACACTAAGTTCAGAGCATGCATCTCTATTCCATTACATATTATATTAGTTGAAACTAGTTTTTGTGCCTGGGGAGTAACAACCTAAAAGAACATGGAAGCTAGGTTTGATTACTATGTACGCAGGAAAATTCTTCATACGACGCAGATGCTATTGGAAAAGGTAAAGATCTTCTTTACAAGGTATATTAGAGTACCAAGTTTGTTAATATGCTAGAAATGACTATCATAGGCCTTGCATACTTATGAGTTGTTAAAGCAACTTCCTCTCCAGACGAAGAAAAAGCTGGTAAATGTAGCTTTGCGGCTAAGAAGCCAACAGCAATATCATATTTTCATACAGCATGAAAAATTAGCACTCAGATATCATTGAATGCAGTAGGAATTAAGACTAGTCGCATCTTAAGTGGTGAATATCAAATTAAATTTGTTTGTGTGACAGAGTCAAGAGAATCTAATTTTTTAATGTAATTTTCAAGAAAGAGTGCGCGTGCGCGTGCGAATCAGAAATTGGTTCACATTTGAATTTGAATTAAATTTGATAGAGGAGAGAGAAGATGGGATGGAGTTGGGCCATGGGGGTTGTATCGATGCCCAGAAAGGCAGTATGAGCAGGAGAATGTTGTCCCTTTTCTTTCCCATTTGGAAATTATGAGTGTTTCTGCCCAGTAGTGGTTGTTGCTTGGTACCGTAGTTCCATGTTCAGAAATGTTTAACTGGCTATGCCCAGAGTTATCTACAACCTGCATTAAGCTAAAGTAGTAACTTTTAACGGACACGTACAGGAAAAAGGAAACATGACCTCGAGCAGCATGTATTTTCATCAAGAATCTCCGGTCCTATATTAAAACTTGTATACTCAATATTGATAATAGTCAGCAGCATATGTTTTTAATATAAAGTTTAAAATAGTTGATTTTTTACTAATCACCTGAATCATTATTAGAGCATTGATTGCCTGCTGATTATATGTAATTTAATAGAATAATGAAGATCTTGATAGAATGATAAAAGCTTTCAAATGACTGTTAGGATGGAACTTTGGTGTGTTTAATATGGTATAAGCTGAAATGACATTGGATAGTGTTTGAGCAAGATATTCTTCTCTACTGAATTATAGTTACGTTGTGCTCTCAACATTGTTACTCTTCGACGATTCCGTGATGTTTTGTAGCCTACCCAAATTGACCCATGTCATATGATAAATTTGACAAGATCCTCCTATTGGAGTAAATATCTTATTTGTCAGTTGAAATTACTCCTATGAGAAAATGATAAATTTAGATGGGATATGATAAGTTTGAGAAGAAACTCCTCTAGGAGTAAATATTTCATTTGCTCGTTGAAACTTATCTCACGAGGACTAAACAAATTTATACCGAGGGCACTTCTTTAGAAGGAAACATTTCGCTTCCTTGTTTATAAATTTTTAAATCAAGGGAAGAACAAATTTATGGTCATCTTTCTTCATAATTGTATCTTGTCTGGTTCGGTATCATTATGGTATTATACTATATTAGGATACGACTACATAGACCAGCATGCCTAACAATTTTGATTATTTGGCAGGTGGTCAGCCTATGTTGTGGATGGAAATATCAAAGTTCTTAATGTTGAGAAAGTTCCTTCCGAATTCAAGGTTTCTGGTGGAGAGGTAATCCTGGACCAGATCTAATCTAGCCTTCTCTTGGAGACTACGAAACATCAGTTAACTTGTTCAGTTTCTCAACATATTGCATTTCCTATCATAAGTTAGCGGTCCATTAGTGAGCAATGGACAACAAACATTAGCTTTGGTTCTTTGCTACTCGACATGGGCGTGTTATTTGAATGTAATCCTTTGCATCCAAATTTCTAGTTTTCTTGCCCCTCTTTTGTCAGTTGTAGTTTACCCTTATTATAAGAATTGAAAAAAGTTCTGTAGCTTTTGCACTGAAGCTCAGCAGAAAAGGTGATTCTTTCTTGCGGTGCCGAAATTATAAATCCGTTTTCTTGAGTGTTCACCCACACACTCCCAACCCCAAAAAAACCCCTTATCCCAAAAAAAAAAAAAAAAAAAAAAAAAATTCAAATCATAAGAGCACACAGTTACGTGTTTATTCCCTAGTTCAAGCAACTGGGAAGCTTGCTTTGTTCATAGCTCTAGACTGACTTACCACAGGCTGATTGTCTTTTAACATCTGTGCACTTTGACGAGGTTGTATGCAGCTTCAACTATAGCAAAAGAGAAACCGTTTGGTTCGTTATAAAGCAAGTCGAAGTGGCAATCAAATGGATTGCGAACTTAATCGATGCAAGTTGGAAGTTATCCAAATTTCTAAAAAGTATTGCTATCGAAGGTCGTATAGACTTCGATTGCAGTATGATTTTTCCATGTGATGTACCGTTCGTCCATCCTCCATCCGCTATAGTCGGATTTTACAACATTAGTTGTTCGAGCAAAGTGAGGACGTACCGTACGCATTTGAACTACCATAAAAGATATGGCGAGTCAAGTACTTTCGGCAACTTGTAGCGTAGCTTGTGTCTCAATGCGGATCAAAGCTTACAAACACAGCTCCATTCAGTTTTTCGCGCGATTTGGAACTCCACTGCATCAAAAACAAAAACAAAAACAAATCCAACTGCATTCTTCAATGTAGTTCCAATCCCAGCAATTTCTCTTGGCAGTGACTAAAATAGATAGCAGACAAGCATATTACGGAGATCATCAATCTTTCATAATTCGCTTTTGTTCTTTCATTTTAGCTATTTCAGCCGCATCAAAGAAGATTACGAAAAATTGTCAGAAAGCAAAAGAATCTAAGAACAGCGCCTCATATTCAAATATAAGCTCATTCTCAAACCTCTGCAACACAAAATGCTCCTCGGAGGTGATGAGACTTGTGACACTGCAGCTCTCATTGGAGAAAGGCATCCACCCTGTCCTCCCTACGAGATGAAGATAAAGTCGAAACCGTTGCTTGCGAAGTCCGTGGCCACTAAAACGCAGCTTCCCTGTCTCACATTCTGCAAAGTTTAAAAACTAAGACTTCGTTTGGATATAATGGTTTTTTTCTTGCTATTTTTTTTGTAAAAAAACACGATGGTGTTGTGTTTTCTCCCTAAAGCGTTTTCAAAGTCACTATGTTGAGTGCTTCTTGTCAACACTAGTTTGATCCATTACAACATTAGTATTAAACATATTATTAATACGGTTTTTCTATAGAGTGCCCTTGGGCACTCTATAAGAGAGGAGAGAGATAGAGAGAAATGAATGAGGAG
>BQKN01065469.1:257760-273468 GCA_022839385.1 Asparagus kiusianus
CACAACATGCATCTCTATTCCATAATAAACTAACAGACTGCATATTTATGTCATCAATTTCTGATGCATTACCTGTTTTAGTTATGCATACAATGTGATACAACCTCGATCTCCCCATAATTTTATATATTATTCATCTCTCCGGGAAAATCAATGACATTAAATTGTTGTGATTGTTCATTCCGGTTATCTTACCAAATTTTTGGTTGCATAAAAACTTTGTAAAGGTTTAAAGGCATTAAATTTTATTAGTTGAAAATACGTGCCTGTGGAGTAATACATGGACATAAAAGAACAATGGAAAGTTGGTTGAATTATTATGTATGCAGAGAAATTCTTCATACGATACATGTTCTACTGAAAAAGGTAAAAATAAGGTATATTAAAGTACTAAGTTTGTTAATATGCTAGAAATGACTATCATAGTCCTTGCAAACTTATGAGATGTTAAAGCAGCTTCCTCTCCAGAAGAAGAAAAGGCTGGTAAATGTAGCTTTGAGGCTAAGAAGCCAACGGCAATATCATATTTTCGTACGGCATGAAAAATTAGCATTCAGATATCATTGAATGCAGTAGGAATTAAGATTAGTTGCATCTTAAATGGAGAGATTCCCATATTAAATTGAGAATGTCAATTTAAATTTGTTCATGTTAAAGAATAGCACTAAGCCATTGACATTTGCTTTACATACCTGACACTATCTAAATTTCAAGTGTGATCAACATTTCGATTCACAAAGCATAGATAGGCATGGGGTTATTTAAGATCTTCCCTTCAATCTATTGTCGGAGATAACTGGAAAGAAAATGAAACATCCTACACTATTCTAAATTCAAAAAACTAGAAAACGTCATGTTTTTCAATTCGTTGGTCATAGAGTACATACAAATGAAAACCAAATATCCTTCCTACTTTGCAATGATAAATTCCCTGTGACTTTTGTTTGTGCATTACCTGTTTATTTATGTCATTAATTTCTGATGCATTACCTGTTCTAGTTATGCATACAATGTGATACAACCTCGATCTCCCCATAAATTTATACATTATTCATCTCTCCGGGAAAATCAATGACATTAAATTGTTGTGCTTGTTCTTTCCGGTTATCTTTACCAAATTTTTGGTTGCATAAAAACTTCGTAAAGGTTTAAAGGCATTAAATTTTATTAGTTGAAAATATGTGTCTGTGGAGTAATACATGGACATAAAAGAACAATGGAAAGTTGGTTGAATTACTATGTATGCAGAGAAATTCTTCATAAGATACATGTTCTACTGAAAAAGGTAAAAATAAGGTATATTAAAGTACTAAGTTTGTTAATATGCTAGAAATGACTATCATAGTCCTTGCATACTTACGAGATGTTAAAGCAGCTTCCTCTCCAGAAGAAGAAAAGGCTGGTAAATGTAGCTTTGAGGCTAAGAAGCCAACAGCAATATCATATTTTCGTACGGCATGAAAAATTAGCATTCAGATATCATTGAATGCAGTAGAAAATAAGATTAGTTGCATCTTAAATGGAGAGATTCCCATATTAAATTGAGAATGTCAATTTAAATTTGTTTATGTGACAGAATAGCACTAAGCCATTGACATTTGCTTTACATACCTGACACTATCTAAAATTCAAGTGTGATCAACATTTCGATTCACAAAGCATAGATAGTGTTGGGAGCGCGAGGCACTCGCACCGCCGCGGAAGCTAGATTATCCCGAGAGAAAACAATCCTAGCTCGAGTTTAAGCCAAACAAAAACTAACCAAACACAAGCAATAATTGACTACACAGATAAACAGTAAGTAAATGAGGCGGGACAACAGATATACGTGGTTCGGCAAACTTGCCTACGTCCACGGGAGCCACACAATTAATTTATTATTTAACTACAAGAAATTACAAAGCTTATAAAAGTGAGAATCTCAAACTAGAGCTCTCACAACACCAACTTCCTTCACTGTAGTAAATGCTACAGGAATTTTACAATTTTTCTTGACCGAAAAATTGATTCTCAAATATCTGCTGGAAGTAAAAGCCGCCGTCACAAAGAGAATTTTCTCTCTGTCGAAATCGCTGAGGATGGGCTCAAGAATCGCGTGAACAGGGTTTCCCTTTTATAGGGAAACCCTAGGACAATTGGTGCTCTCCAGCTGGATTCCACCCACGCAGGCGAGATCCAGAGCTCTGCAGGCGACATCTCACACCACAGGCGAGATTTGTCCACGCGTAGGCGAGATCCGCTCACCTTAACTCTCCAGGCGAGCTCCCACGCAGACAGGCGAGCTCGAGCTCGCTCGTTCTCTTCCGCGCCCTAGACCAGCAGGCGGGATCTAGTTCCTTGATTCAGGCGAGATCCGAGACCACGCCTCTCCACGATCCTCAGGTGAGCTCGACGCGGGATATCGTCGCCGCCGAGCTCCTCCACCGTCGTCGCCGATCTCCTCCACCGTCGCCGTCGAGGTCAGTTCTCCTTCAATTCTCCACCTCGTCCATCATTTGATAAACCTTAAATTTTGGACGAACACCAGAAGAACACCGCGAACACCAAACAGGCTAAATCAGGACAAATCAGCTGCACCCTTATACCATGGTTGCCTACGTACCCTCCACCGGGATCAAGCTAACCGTAGTTCTGCTATTGCCCTCTAGGGCAAATCAACACGGACTGATATGAAGCAAGTCCAAGCAATGCTGAAACTTGCTACATGTCACCACCTTGGTTAACATGTCTGCTAGGTTCTCATTCGTATGCACTTTCATGAGAGAAATATCACCTTCCTCTATAACATCCCGTACAAAATGATACTTGACGTCGATATGCTTAATACGAGCATGATGAACTTGATTCTTAGCCAAGTGAATCGCACTCTGACTATCGCACCACAAATTCACACTATCCTGCTCAATCCCCAAATTGTCTAACAGACCCCATAACCACAATGCTTCCTTCACTCCCTCTGCCATGGTCATGTACTCAGCCTCTGTAGTAGAAAGTGCCATTGTAGCCTGTAACATCGATCGCCAACTAACTGGAGCACCATGTATACTGAATACATAACCAGTAGTAGATCGCCGTCTGTCTAGATCGCCCGCATAATCTGAGTCCACAAACCCATCAATCTGACATGTATTTCTACCAAAACACAGACCTGTATCCACGGTACCCTTCAAGTAACTCAGGACCCACTTCACAGCTTCCCAGTGCGTCTTTCCCGGATTCGTCATGAATCTGCTGACTACACTAACCGCTTGTGAAATATCTGGGCGTGTACACACCATGGCGTATATCAAACTGTCAACTGTACTAGCATAAGGAACACGTTCCATGTGTGCCTTATCTTCCGTTGTAGTGGGAGATTGTTTACCTGAGAGCCTGAAGTGTGGAGCCAATGGAGTCACCACTAACTTAGCACTTTGCATTTCGAACCTCATGATCACCCGCTCTATGTAGCCCTTCTGACTCAAGAACAATCGCCGATTTGCCCGCTTTCTTCTAATCTCCATACCTAGTATTTTCTTAGCAGCACCCATGTACTTTATCTCGAACTCTTTACCAAGTTAAGATTTCAACTTATCTATCTCCATCTTACTTCTCGAAGCAATAAGCATGTCATCCACATACAAAAATAGATAGATATGATCACCTCCATGAAGCTTTCGAATATAGACGCAACAATCATACTCGCTTCTGGAGAACCCATGCTTTAGCATGAAGGAGTCAAATCGCTTGTACCATTGTCGAGGAGATTGCTTCAATCCATAAAGTGACTTCCTCAAGCGACATACATGATGCTCTTTATCCTTAACCTTGTAGCCCTCAGGTTGATGCATATAGATCTCTTCATCCAAGTCTCCGTGCAAGAAGGCTGTTTTAACGTCGAGTTGTTCCAGCTCAAGATCACCATGAGCAACAATACTCAATAGCACCCGAATAGAAGTGTGTTTTACCACCGGAGAAAATATCAAATTATAATCCACACCCTCTCTTTGTGCAAACCCTTTAGCCACTAGCCTCGTCTTGTACCTCATACCACCGAGCTCTGAAGGATCTTCTTTTCTTTTATACAACCACTTACAACCTATAGCTTTCTTTCCTACGGGCAATGGGACCACCTCCCATGTTTGGTTCTTCCAGAGGGATTCCATCTCCTCCTCTATCGCAGCCAACCAACTCTCGCTATCTCTATCCCGAATAGCTTCTTTGAAGGAGACCGGCTCATCTTCCTCCACCGAGAGTGCGTACTCAACCAAATTAACCTGCCCATAGTGCTTCAGGGGTTGATCAGCCCCCAGCTTATGTACCTGCTTGTATGCTCGCCTTGGCCTAATAGAAGCTAAGCTATCCTCGAGCTGCTGTTGTTATAGTGCCTGTGTATTCTCCTGCTGAACCTCCTCCTGCTCAAGTTCATCATCTACCTGATTTCCTACTTGAACATGACTAGAATCTGGTTGGTCTTTAGGTTCTATCTCAATAACCTGGGACTTGAAAGTTCCAACAGTCTCGACACCACCATCTTTGGGCACCCTAGCAATCATGGACTTCTCATCAAAGGTAACGTCCCTGCTGATCACGAACTTCGAATCTTCTGTACACCAAAGGCGATAGCCTTTTACGTCCTTTGCATACCCCAAGAAAATTGTCTTCTTGGCCGCGTCAAGCTTTCCCTCGTTGACATGATAATAGGCGGTACATCAGAAAATCCGAAGCCTCTCATAATCTGCATGCTCCTCTGACCACACCCGATAGGGTGTATCACCTAATGTCGAATATGGAGATCGATTCATAATATAGCAAGCTGTAGCAATCGACTCTGCCCATAATTCTTTACCCAAACTAGCATAAGATCGCATACTCACTGCTTTCTCTCGCAGTGTTCGGTTCAGTCTTTTCGCAACCCCATTTGCTGTGGTGTAGATCTTACTGTCCAGTGTCTGGCAATCCCCTCCTGATCACAGAACTCCTTGAAAGCACCGTCTGTATACTATGTACCGTTATCAGATCTCAGTGTCTTTAATTTCTTGCCCGTCCTGTTCTCAACCATCGCCTTTCACTTCTTGAATGTGTCAAATACCTCATTCTTATGCTTCAGGAAATAAACCCATTCTTATGCTTCAGGAAATAAACCCAAGCATACCTCGAATGATCATCTATGAATGAGATAAAATATCTGGAATTACCATTGGAAGTTGTCAAAGCCGGACCCCAAACATCCGTGTGCACATAATCTAGTATCCCTCTGCTCTTGTGCTTGCTCCTCAGAAACCGGACCCTGTGAGCCTTTCCATACACACAATCCTCACAAAAATCCATGCAAGATTTCTTCAGATTCATTAGCAAACCCTCTTTACCAAGCAGATCCAGACCCTTCTCTGACATATGCCCAAGCCTCCTATGCCATAACCGTGTGTGCTTACATGGGTCTCCACCACTTCCATCAGTTCCAACAGCTGCATCTCCCGTCACTGTCGTACCCAAGAGAGTATATAGGTTACCGTGGCGAACGCCCTTCATTGCTACTAAGGAACCCCGAACAACTCTCTTCACTCCGTTCTCGGTTACAATCTTGCAACCCCTGGAGTCCAAAGCACCAACTGAGATAAGATTCTTCCGCAAGTCGGGAACGTGCCTTATATCCGTCAGGGTTCGAACCACTCCATCATACATCTTGATCTTGATATCACCTAGCCCCACCGTTTTACAAGCATGGTTATTCCCCATCAGTACGGTTCCACCATCAATGCTCCTGTAGGTAGTAAACCACTTCCTATTTTGACACATATGGTAAGAGCAACCAGAATCAAGTATCCACTTCCCGGAGGTATCCTCGCCACCCGTGACGACATAGCATTCTCTATCGTTCCCTTCCTCTGAAGCGTAGCTCGCCTCTTCCTTGCCTTCTCCTCTTTCAGTTTTGTTGTTGTTCTTCTTCCCACCTATTCTCTTGTTAGGACAATTGACTTTGAAATGCCCTAGCTCACCCCATTTGAAACACGGTCTTTCTGCAAGAGGTCTTGATTTTGATCTAGACTTTCCTCCCTTGCCTTTTCCTCGCTCATTTCCTCTTCCTCTGGTAAAGAACCCCTACGCTTGTTCTTTGTTACCATCAGTGGTCATATCACTAGTTGTAATTTTTCGAAGATCATCCGTTAGAAGCGCCGTTCTATTCTCATCCATCGACAAACTATCACCCACAAGCATCAGTGTTTGAACCAGATTCTCATAAGACTTCGACAGAGATAGAAGTAGTAGAAATGCCTGATCCTCATCTTCCACTGCCACTTCAATGTCTTTCAAATCCGACAAAATTATATCGAACTTGTTGATGTACTCCCGGATTGACGAGCCTTCCTCCATCTTGCAAGTGTACAATTTGAATTTTAAATAGATCCGGTTCGTTAGACTCTTCGTCATGAAGGTGCTCTCTAACTTTAACCACACGCCCGTAGCCGTTTTCTCTCCATCCACCAAGAAAGCTACAAGGCAAAGGATAATCGACGCTCGTGCTTTCAGATCCAGCTCCTCCCAATCCTTATCAGACATATCCTTGTGCTTCTTCTCTTTTCCCGCCAAAGCCTTGTGCAATTTCTACGAAATCAGCGAATTTTTTATCTGCATCCTCCAATAGGAGAAATCATTCTTCCCATTGAATTTCTCGATCTCATATTTTCCCACTTTAACTGTTTTACTTGTGGACGTCATTCTCCGCTTGTATTAATAAATCTAATTCTCTCAGAAATTTTAACAATAATCAAGCACCACCTCAAATCAGAAATTTTACCACCTCCAATCTGAACAAGGACTCTGATACTAATTGTTGGGAGCGCGAGGCACTCGCACCGCCCCGGAAGCTAGATTATCCCGAGAGAAAACAATCCTAGCTCGAGTTTAAGCCAAACTCAAACTAACCAAACACAAGCAATAATTGACTACACAAATAAACAGTAAGTAAATGAGGCGGGACAACAGATATATGTGGTTCGGCAAACTTGCCTACGTTCACAGGAGCCACACAATTAATTTCTTATTTAACCACAAGAAATTACAAAGCTTATAAAAGTGAGAATCTCAAACTAGAACTCTCACAACACCAACTACTTTCACTGTAGTAAATGCTACAAGAATTATACAATTTTTCTTGACCGAAAAATTGATTCTCAAATCAGAGAATATCTGCTAGAAGTAAAAGCCGCCGTCACAAAGAGAATTTTCTCTCTGTCGAAATCGCTGAGGATGGGCTCAAGAATCGCGTGAACAGGGTTTCCTTTTATAGGGAAACCCTAGGGTAATTGGTGCGCTCCAGCTGGATTCCACCCACGCAGGCGAGATCCAGAGCTCTGCAGGCGACATCTCACATCACAGGCGAGATTTGTCCACGCGTAGGCGAGATCCGCTCACCTCAACTCTCCAGGCGAGCTCCCACACAGACAGGCGGGCTCGAGCTCGCTCGTTCTCTTCCGCGCCCTAGACCAGCAGGCGAGATCTAGTTCCTTGATTCAGGCGAGATCCGAGACCACGCCTCTCCGCGATCCTCAGGCGAGCTCGACGCGGGACATCGTCGCCGCCGAGCTCCTCCACCGTCGCCGTCGAGGTCAGTTCTCCTTCAGATAGGCATGGGGTTATTTAAGAACTTCCTTTCAATCTATTGTCGGAGATAACTGGAAAGGAAATGAAACATCCTACACTATTCTAAATTCAAAAAACTAGAAAACGTCATGTTTTTCAATTCGTTGGTCATAGAGTACATACAAATGAAAACCAAATATCCTTCCTACTTTGCAATGATAAATTCCCTGTGAATTTTGTTTGTGCATTACCTGTTTATTTATGTCATTAATTTCTGATGCATTACCTGTTTTAGTTATGCATACAATGTGATACTACCTCGATCTCCCCATAAATTTATACATTATTCATCTCTCCGGGAAAATCAATGACATTAAATTGTTGTGCTTGTTCTTTCCGGTTATCTTTACCAAATTTTTGGTTGCATAAAAACTTTGTAAAGGTTTAAAGGCATTAAATTTTATTAGTTGAAAATATGTGTCTGTGGAGTAATACATGGACATAAAAGAACAATGGAAAGTTGGTTGAATTACTATGTATGCGGAGAAATTCTTCATAAGATACATGTTCTACTGAAAAAGGTAAAAATAAGGTATATTAAAGTACTAAGTTTGTTAATATGCAAGAAATGACTATCATAGTCCTTGCATACTGACGAGATGTTAAAGCAGCTTCCTCTCCAGAAGAAGAAAAGGCTGGTAAATGTAGCTTTGAGGCTAAGAAGCCAACAGCAATATCATATTTTCGTACGGCATGAAAAATTAGCATTCAGATATCATTGAATGCAGTAACTAAGCTTAAGCAGTAACTAGTAATGTGATACTTCTAGGAGATGTATGTTCTTCCTCTCTGCAACCCCATTCTGAGCTGGGGTGTATGGGCATGTAATCTGGTGTAGAATCCCATTTGGAAATTATGAGCGTTTCTCTCCAATGCTGGTTGTTGCTTGGTATTGTAGTTTCATGTTCAGAAATGTTCATATAGCTATGTCTAGAGGTATCTAAATCTGCATCAGTACATACTAGCATATCTAAATCTGCACGCGCCATACTATTAAGCTTAAGCAGTAACTAGTAACGGATACATATAGAGGAATAGAAAACATGACCTCTAGTTGTACGTATTTTCAGATTCTTTTCATCGAGAATCTGTAGTCTTAGATAGTATCTCGAATACTGAATATTGATAATAGTCAGCAGTATATGTTTATGATATAAAGTTTAAAATAGTTGATTTTTTTATTAAACACCTGAATCGTTATTTGAGCATTGCTTGCCTGCTGATTATATGTAAGTAGAATAATGAAGATCTTGATAGAATGATAAAAGCTGTCAAATAACGTTAGCATGGGACTTTGGTATGTTTAGTATGGTATAAGCTAAAATGACATTGGATACTGTTTGGACAAGATGTTCTTCTCTACTGAATTATAGTTACATGGCACACTCAAAATTGATTCTCCTGGACGATCCCGTGATGCTCTGTAGCTTATCCAAATTGGCTGATCGCATCTGATAAATTTGGCATTGGCAAGATACTCCTATAGGAGTAAATATTTTATTTGTCAGTTGAAAATTTTCTTACAAGAATATGATAAATTTGGATGGGATGTAGTAAATTTGAGAGAAACTCCTCTAGGGGTAAATATTTCATTTGCTAGTTGAAACTTTTCTCACGAGAATTTGATAAATTTAGACAAAGGCCTTGGAAGGAAAATGTTTTAACTTTCTCGATTATAAATTTTTAACCTGAGGGAAGAGCAAGGTTTAAAATTATGGTCAACATTTTCATGATTGTATATTGTTTGGTTTCATATCATTATGTCATTACGCTATCTTAGAGTAGGAGTATATAAACCAGAATGCTTAATAATTTTGATTATTTTGTAGGTGACCAGGCCGTGTTGTGTATGGAAAGATCGAAGTTCTTAATGTTGAGAAAGTTCCTTCCGAATTCAAGGTTTCTGGTGTAGAGGTAATCCTGGACCGTATCTAATCTGATCTTCTCTTTGAGACAACAAAACGTCAGTTTTCTTCTTCTGTTTCTCAACATCCTGCATTTCCCTATAATAAGTTAGCGATCCGTTAGTGAGCGAGGACAACAAACATCAGCTATAGTCTTTTGCTACTCTACACGGACAAGTTATTTGAAAGTAATCCTTTGCTTCAACTTATGCTCAAATCACTAGTTTTCTTGCCCCTCTTTTGTCAGTTGTAGCTTACCCTTATAAGAATTGAATAAAGTTTTGTAGCTTTTCGCGCTGGGGCTTGGCAGAAAAGGTGATTCTTGCTGTGCCTAAACTCTAAATCCGTTTTTCTGTACATTGATCAGGACATGATGTTGGTTATTTAAATTTGTTCTGGTGTTGTTGAGAAATGAAAGATCTGGCATGGATAAGGCGAAATGATTATTTTGTGAGTTCATTATTACGTCTTTTCGTGCCCTCCTTCGGTGCCTAGATTAGTTTGATTGACGAAGATAAGAGGATTTAAGATCTCAGTTTTGAAGCATATGTCCGTTCTCCTTCCGCTGTAGTTGTAATTATGATAAAAGATTCGGGTATTTTTCATTGATAGAATGGCTTGGCCTATATAGTCTTACACCCACATTTACATAAAACCCCTCTAATATTTCTTAATTACATTCTCTTTTTAACACTCCTCCTCAAGATGAGCGAAAGATATCTATTAAGCTCATCTTGTCACACCCTCTAGCTAGATCTACTGAGCTAAGCCTTTTAGTCAAGCAATCTGTAGTCTGCTCCTTAGTTGGAACATGACCTAACTCCAGTAACCCATTGTTCAGCTTCTCTTTGATGAAGAATCTATCAATCTCGATGTGCTTAGTTCTGTCATGCTGAACTGGGTTATTGGTGATGCTGATAGCTGACTTGTTATCACACCACAAACTCATCTTGGCCCCTTAGTTAAGGTTCAGCTCCACCAGCATGTTCTTCAGCCGCATCAACTCTGTAACTCCCAAGACCATGGCTCTGTACTCTGCTTCAGTTGTTGATCTCGCCACCACAGATTGCTTCTTGTTTTTCCAGGAGACTAAGTTGTCTTCCACAAATATGCAATACATTGAGGTAGATCTATGATCATCTCTGTAACTAGCCTAATCTGAGTCACAGTAGCCCTTAATGTTCACATGGACACTCCTCCTGAATCTTAGTCCTTTGCTAGTGGCACCCTTCAGATACCTCAGTATCTGGTATATTGCATCCATATGACCATTCCTCGGGCCATGCATGTAGCGGCTCACCATGCTTGCCGCAAATGAGATGTCTGGATGTGTGTGACTCAGGTAGATTAGCCTGCCCATCAAACTCTGATATCTCTCACGATCAACAGTTTCTCCTGCCTTAGCACTCAGCCCGAAACTCTGATCAATCGGTGTAGCAACAGGCTTGCACCCTAACATCCTCGTCTCTGCAAGAAGGTCCAGTGCATACTTCCTCTGGGAGAGAACAATCCCCTTAGGTCCATGAGCTATCTCTATCCCAAGGAAGTATCAAAGCTGATCTAGATCCTTCACTTCGAATTCTTTACTCAATCTTACCTTGAGCTGAGCAATCTTCTTCTCATCATCCCCTGTGATGATTATGTCATCCACATACACTACCAGCATAGTGATGTGACTCCTATTTCTTCTGAAGAATACAGTA
Source organism: Asparagus kiusianus (assembly GCA_022839385.1). Taxonomy (NCBI): domain Eukaryota; kingdom Viridiplantae; phylum Streptophyta; class Magnoliopsida; order Asparagales; family Asparagaceae; genus Asparagus; species Asparagus kiusianus. The sequence continues at coordinate 268,991 of BQKN01065469.1, forward strand.
TGGTTGATATTGATCTGTCAGTATCCCATACCAACCATGGCTCTCCTGAACCTGTCAAACCATGCTCGAGGGGACTTTTTCAGCCCATACAGAGACTTCTTCAGCCTGCAGACCTTACCCACTGTCTGTCATGTGCTACATCTAGGTGGTATCTCCATATATAACTTTTTCACTAGATCTCCATGAAGAAATGCATTATTCACATCCAGTTGGTGTAGTTCCCATCCACCATTTGTTGCCAGAGAAATCAGCGTCCGAACAGTACTCATCTTCGTCACTGGTGCAAAAGTCTCATCGTAGTCAATGCTGTATGTCTGGCTGTACCCTTTTGCCACCAGTCGTGCCTTATATCGTTCAACCTTTCCTTCTGGGTTCTGCTTCACAGTAAACACTCACTTGCATCCCACTGCTCTTTTCCCTACTGGCAGTGTCGCCAACTCCCACGTATGATTCTTCTCAAGAGTCCCCAGCTCCTCATGCATAGCAGCCTTCCAATTTGGGTCCTTAGCATCATGCCAGTTGTTAGGTATAATAACAGAATCTAATGATGCAATGAATGCTTCGTGTGAAAGGGATATGTGAGAATAGAAAACAAATTGAGCTAGATCTCAACCATATCTCTTAGAAGGATTTCCCGCATTACTACGAGTAGTCCTCCTTTCTGACATTGGTGCAGGGAGAGGGGCAGGAGTAGGAATGGTATTACCTAGAGTGGAGGGTGGTATAGGTATCTCAGGAGTTGGAGTAGAGCTGGACGAGGGACTAGGCACTGGCACTGTTACTATAGGCGCCTCTGGCTCCTTCTCCCTCCTACTGTATGTAAGCAACTCCCCCTGAGCTGTAGGCCTAACACCCCTTGTCTCCTCCTCCTTCCCTTCGTCTTCATCCTCCTTCTCTTTTGAGTACGGGATCGAAATTGGGATTGACCTCCTTAAGCTCTCATCATTCTCCTCCTCTTGCCTCATACATCTAGTATCAGGCAAGTCGCCAAAAGGTAAAGTAACCCCTACTGTGTATTACGGCTTGAGCTCTCGGAACCACACATCCATGCTGACAAACAGCCTTTTTTTCACCGGGCTCCAGCAGACATACCCTATCTGGATGCCATTATATCCCACGAATATACACTTCACAGCAGTAGAGTCTAGCTTCCCAACTGATGGTCTATTATCCTTCACAAAGCACACACTGGCAAATACCTTCAATGGTAGCCCCCTATCCCCCCCCAGTTATCTCCCTTCAGTTTCTCACAAGGAGACTTCCACTTCAACACACTCGAAGGCATTCGGTTGATTAAGTGAGTAGCAGTCAAGACTGCTTGTTCCCACAACACCTTTGGGACATTCATCACCATCATTATACTCCTAGCAACTTCTAGGAGATGTCTGTTCTTCCTCTCTGTAACCCTATGCTGAGCTGGGATGTATGGGCATGTAGTCTGGTGTAGAATCCCCTGAGCTGACAGATACTCCCCAAGTGTTTTGTTAGTATACTCTGTCCCACTATCCGACCTCAACACCTTTACTACTGCACAATACTGAGTCTGGATGTGCTTATGAAAATCTTTGAAATAGCCAACTACATCACTTTTGTTTTTCATAAGATACACTCAAGTGACTCTAGAGAAGCAATCAATAAATGTTACAAAAAACTTGCATCCATTTATAGAATTTACTGGGCAGGGTCCCCATACATCATAGTGTATTACTTCAAACTTATAAGAACTCTTACCCGAACTAACATAAGAGCTTCTAGTCAGCTTTCCAAAGTCACAAGTATCACACTGCAACTTCTATTTATTTACTTTTCCAAACAGAGTTGGATACATTTTTTCCAAAATGCCAAATGACGGATGTCCCATTCGTTGATGGTAAAGCATCAACTCATCTTCTGCACAGACTTTAGCTCCTCATGTTCCCGTCCTCTCCACCACAGCTATCAGTGCTGAGTCCATCCCTTCACAGTCCAAGTACCACAACCCGCTACGCCATGTCTCAGTCCCAAGTCTTCGCCCTGTCCCTTTCTCCTGAAAGATTACCTTGGGAATGTCAAAAGAAACAATACAGTTTAGTTAGAGGATAATAGCACTAATGGATAACAGGCTAACAGGAAATGAATGAGCATGCAGAACATTAGATAAAGTTATAGAACATATACAACTAACAGTGCCCTTACTAACCACATCCCGTGCTGTACCATCAGCAATTTGGATGCTCTCTGCTTCTGCTAAGTGAGTGTAAGATAAGAACTCACTGGCATTGCCTGTCACATGTCCAGAATCCATTATCCAGGCGGTGGATCTTCCCTCATTTGGGTGTGCACGAAGGGCACCAGTGCAGACTTCTCCCCTGTAAGTCCACCTATCCTAGCCTGTAGCCTGATACGGCTCTCCTCCTGTATCATGGTCGAGACTGCCTCCTCCAGTGGTGGGATCTTCGTCTGGGTTAGTAGCAACGTCGTCCTCTGCTCATATGTTGGAGCCAAACCTCAGAGAAACAACATGGTCCTCTTCTGCAAAGAGGCCTCGCGCTCCTTACACTCCGGGTCCTTATAGCTCGTTAGGGGTGAGAAGTGATCGTGATCGAGCCACAAGCGCTCCAGCTCTGTGGCGTACTCCTGTATAGTCCTCTCTCCCTGGACTATAGTGCTGATCTCCTTCTCGATCTGAAATACCCTCAGGTTATTCCCCACCCCATCGTAGGTCCTCCTTAGCTTCTCCCAGACATCCTGCACCCTCCCAAGGTTATCTACTGTAGCAGCAATTGGATAGACTACAGAATTCAGAAGTCATATGTATACCAACATATGAGTGGAAGCTCATCTCTTTCTGCGGAGACCTCAGCCGGTTCAGTCTTCTCCCCTATCAGATATCCCTCCAGGCTCCTCCTGGCAATGGTATATTTCACCCATTACGACCAACTTAGATATGTCGCGGGTCCATCGAGCTTTACATCGATAGGTGGAAGCTCCACCTTCTTGAGTAGTGGCTTTGTCGAGCCCTCTCCCTTCGACAACCTCATTAGTTGCATCAGTGTTGAGATCTCATCAGGATTCAACTTCTTGATGATCTCCTCCATCGGATTTCTGCCAGTCTCCGTCATCGATCCAACTTGTATTCTTGTGGTGTGCAGCGAAAATTCCGGCAGCACAACAAGAGAGTTAGATCAACAAAAATTCTTGTTTCACCAAGGAAACAAGAACCAAAAAAGCAAGATATCTCAACAATGTGAGATATCAGCTCTTTCTCTCATCAGTTCGAGGACTGACCTGTCGAGGGAACCTAAATAAGCTATTACAATTCGAGAAAAGAAAAAAAAGAATCGTCTAATACAGATTACAGACTCCATTTTTTTTCTTGGATCTAATCAGCAACAGTCCTGGTATCTTTTCTTCCCCCAAAAATCCCCGAATCACAAAGAATCCCCCCTAAAAAAGAAAAAAAAAACAGCGGAACCTCTTCACCCTGAGGTCAACCCTAATGGCGACGAAGTCCCTTCAAAAGGCCATCACTCGCCTCCCTCCCCCGAAGGTCCACCGGGTCCTCTACGCCCAAGTTCCCCATCATCACCGCCTGAGAACTCGTACCTCTTTGCTGGCTCCAGGTCGGTTACCTTCACCGCGTCCTCGGATCTCAAACGACGGCGTCCTCCTTCGTCTTCATCGGAGGAGGAACCAGTGGCGTCAGGTAAGGCGCTCGAGAAGGAGCCCAAGTTCCTGAAGAGTGGTGATACCGGTTTTGTCAAGATGATTCCGACCAAGCCCAGGGGGAGTTGGGCGGCGGAGAACGGCGGATTTGGGAGGCAAAGAGCGGCGGATTTGGCTCAGAAGAGGGAGGCGGCTAGGTTTGGCTTTGATACCATGATAAAAGATTAGGGTATTTTTCATTGATAGAATGGCTTGGCCTATATAGCCTTACACCCACATTTACATAAAACTCCTCTAATATTCCTCAATTACATTCTCTTTTCAACAAATTACAACATTAGTTGTTCAAGCAAAACGATGTTCTATGCATTTGAACTACCATAAAAGATATGTCAGACCAAGTACTTTCGGCAATTTATAACATAGCTCACATCTTGATGCAGATTAAATCTTATAGGCTCAACTCCATTCAATTTATCGTCAATAGAACTCTACCGCATCAAAAAGTACAAATCCAACTGCATTCTTCATTATAGTTTCAATCCCAACAATTTCTCTTGCCAGCGACCAAAATAGATAGTAGACAAGCACATTACAGAGATCATCAACCTCTCATAACTCGCTTCTATTCTTTCATTTTAACTATTTCAGGCACATCCAAGAAGATAACAACAGATTGTCATAGAGCAAAAGAATCTAATAACAGCTCCTGACATTCAAACATAAGCTCATTCTCAAACCTCTGCAACACAAAACGCTCCTCGGGGGTAATGAGACTTGTGACGCTGCACCTGTCATTGGAGAAAGGCATCCGTCCTGTCCTCCCTGCACGA
>BQKN01065469.1:298468-318959 GCA_022839385.1 Asparagus kiusianus
AGAGGATTCTTTGACAATGGAAACAGCTTGATCATTAACCGAATTTTTGGTTCTAACAACTCTATCTACAGAGTTTTAACTCGTTCAGAAATCTTAAACTCATTAAAGAGTTACGTATAAAACTTCCTACAGAAGTTCATCGTTCCCACGAGATAAGAGACGGTCGGATCGTCAACGGAGAGCAAGTTCGACGCTATCAATCGAAGGAAGCACTCCATCGCTACCAAGAAGAACCCAGTTTTAAACAAAGGGGAAGAACTAATTTCGTTCTCCTCTCTTTTGTAATCAAGTTGTAATCGAGATCAAAGGAATCAATTCAAATTTTCTTTTATCTTCCTTATTGCAATTTTCCTACATACAAGTGTGTTCATCAATCACCCTAAAACTAGACCATGACCAAAGCTGATCCTGTGGCTAGTCCTGTTTTAAACAAAACCAGTTTATGATGCTAAATTTAGCATTAGAAAAACAAGGTCGATGTTTGCTCACTGTTACCCCCAACACAATTTCCACTAAAATGGATCCAGGATCAAACTTGACCCTATTTTAAGGAGTTTCCAAACACACCATAGGAGAAATTGCAAACAGTGCACACCAAAAGAATTAAACTCTACGTCTGTAAATCCAAATCCTGAACAGCAAGTGTAAACTGTGAACAGTAACATCCATGTAAAAATTATCCTCCAAATAACTTTAGAAAAAAATACCCTCAAATCAACAAACCATCAGCTTTGTTAAAAATATTGAGTATGGAATTTTTTTGCTTGAGAGAGTGATGTATGGATTTTAATTAAAATGGTTATCTAGTTCCTTTACTAATCAGTATACTTGGTCTAAATCTTTCTTCTACTGCAGAATCATGTCGTCAACATATTCTCAACAATCATCCTCTTCTAAACGGGCAATGTTCTTTGATAGGACGCTATATGCTGCAATGTGGAATCGTCCACCTCCATACGAGATTCCAAATTGCTTTTGTGGGATTCCAGTGCAAATATAATGAAGACTTCTTACACCCCGAGGCATCCGTGTCGTCGATTTGGAATTTGTGCTACAAACACTTGTAATTGCTGGACTTGGTTAGATCATGGCGAAGTACGAAGTTACGCTCACGACTCAATGAATATATTTATTCGCAAGTTTGAAGAGCTTTCAATTGAAAATGAGAAATTGAGATCAAGAATACATAATGAAGAAAATGGAATTTGGAAGAAACATATTCAGGAAAAAGGTTTTCTACTTGGAATTTTTGTTGGTTTCATGATGTCCATTTTTCTTGTAATAATATCCAAGTAAGGGTATTGTTTATGGTTTGGACCTTATAATATTTTACTAACTCAACTATGTTCTACGAAAATCAGTGTTCTATGGAATTGTAATGAAAAAGTAATAAAATGTAGTTATAAAATGTATGGATGCTTTCAATCAGTGTTCATATGCATGATTCGTTTTGCTAGAAGCATTTGTTTTGCTAGAAGTTATACAGAGCTGAACATATGTTATAAAATGTATATAGAGCTATATAGAGCTAGAAGTTATACAGAGCTGGAAGCATTTGTTTTGCTAGTAGTTATACAGAGCATTTGTTTTGCTAGAAGTTATAAAATGTAGTTATAAAATGTATGTATAGAAGCATTTGTTATAAAATATATACAGAGCCGAACCTATGTTTAATGGCTTTATTTGTTGTTGTTATCTGAAGCAAAAATATGTCATAAAAAACATATACAGAGCTGAAGCAATACAGAGCTGAAGCAAAAATATGCCATTATATACCACATCACATGATTCACAACCAAATGCATCAGTCCTTCGAATATCATCCATAATTCAATATCATCCAAAATTCACAACCAAAAATATGTCATTATATACCACATTGTATTAACTAAGATAGGGAAAAAAACATCAGTCCTTCAAATTTAACATCCAAAATTCAGAATTCACAACCAAAAATATCATCAGTCCTTCAATATCATCCAAAATTCACAACCAAAAATATCATCTAGAAGTTTTAGCCAAAAGCATCAGTTATTAACCAAAAGCACCAGTCCTTCAAATTCAATAACATCCAGAATTCAATATCATCCAGAAGTTTTAACCAAAAAGCATCAGTTATTAACCAAAAGTATCCAGAATTCAATATCATCCAAAAGTTTTAAATTTAACAGGATCCAAAAGCATCAGTCCTTCGAATAGGGAAAAAAACTTTCAACATCTAAAAGTCAGCTAGACATGTCTTCAAGTAGTAATCAGTTGTCGATAAAAGAGGCTTCACAACCAAAAGCATTAGGAGCCAAACAACATCAGGAACAAAACATACAATAGCAGGAACTTATGGTGGTTTTTTCTCAACGGGTCCCTGAATGCAAAAAACAAATATTAATACAACTTGTTACAAGAGCATAATTGATGAACATTTACCCAAATAAGCAAATCATACCCATAGGTTTGATGCATCACATCATGTTTCTTTGATGCAATCCATACAATTGTGTCAACCCCATCGCATGTAGATCTCCAGGCATTGGAAATTGAGGCTGTAACACATCATATAGATATAAAGGTGTAGCTATAGTGATTAAAAAAGGTTTGCATCAATGTAAGCTATGGTGATTAAATCCTATCCGTAACATAGAAAATAAAGATGTTGATATAATATATGAGACTATATCTTACCAACTGCATACATTCATTTGTTAATTGTTGTGCCGGCCAACACATTCCCCATGGATGCACTGAATTTGGTTGTGGCATGTAAGCATTTGAAACCATGCTATCTTGTGTGTAGGAAAGAACACCCTCTTGAGACTGTGATGGATTGTTGACGGGCACATTAGCATCTTGATCAATTTTCTTCTTTCTTCGCCTACTTGTTGACTTAATTCTATTTTGCCTAGGCCGACCTTTCCGAGTCTGAGAGAGATGATCCAATATGTTTTCATTTTCCTCCTTTTCATGGTCATTTTCTTCTTCCACAAAATCATGATTCATCGGTACTTCTTTTCCTTTTTGACTTGATTCAGCAAGTTGTAGTTCTCTAAATTTGGTGTCTATCCATTTTTTAACAACCTCACATTCATGGTTGTTTTGAGCAACAAGATCAGCAACCTCACCAAATGCAAGACATAGCTCGTGATAGTGTAGTTGTTCAGGTGTGACAACCCAAGTATTAAATTTAACTTTCATCTTCGAGTGGGACCGCCTCACATCCTTTCTCCACCTTCGTAGAATGTACTTTTCCGGAAGACTGACTTCGTGACGGATAAGAATGGTAAGGGCATGCCTACATACTATGCCTTTAAACACAAACAACTGACAACTATATTGAACTTCACAATCCTTCTCACGAAAGGATACTGTGAAGAATTTAGGAATCCTTTTGCTGTCCTCCAACCACAAAGTCAAGTCCCGAATGACATACTCAAGCACCCCTGCTCCCTCCTAATAGTTTACAATATCACAATATATCTTTCCCGTGAATTCAGCTTGAAACTCTTTAAACTTTGCTAAAGTGTAGACTCCCTGAATTTGACTCTCCATATCATAAGTTGTTGCAGTAGATTTTACTTTTGAAAATGACTCTGCATCGGCCCGCATCTCCTTTTCCGTCTTGCTTCTTAATGCATTTTCATACTGCTCAACAAACTATTTTAGACTTGTTTTTGAATTGACATATCCATCAAAAAAAGCATTCATGCTTTCACTTCGCTGAGTAGTTGACATTCCTGTCCAAAAATGATTTTTGATAAAACATGGAACCCATCGGTTTCTCTCCTCGTACAATTCACCTAACCAATCACAATCCTCCAATCCATACATGTCAACCATTTCATTCCACTGTTTTTCAAACTCTTGTGGACTTTGTGCGTCATACACCACTCCTTTCATGGTAGAACTGATGGCCTCATATTCAGTGTACCTTCCTAACTTTTCTGACAGCTTCTTCATTATATGCCACAAACACCATCTCTGTCTAGTGTTTGGAAAAACAATCTCAATTGCATTTTTCATGGCTCTTGCTTGATCAGTTTTATCCCTTGCGGAGCACATCCATCCATGCATTCAACCCACTTTGTAAATAGCCATATGAAAGTCTCTGTGTCTTCTTTTGAAATCAACCTACATCCAAGTAAAATTGATTGCCCATGATGGTTAACGCCAACAAATGGTACAAATGGCAAATCATACTTATTTGTTAAGTATGTGGTATCAAAAGTGACGACCTCACCAAACTCTTTGTAAGCTTCTCTGCTCCTACCATCTGCCCAAAATACATTTTTCAAATGATCTTCATCATCTAATTCAATATCAAAATAGAAACCTGAATTTTCTGCAACCATCCTTGAAAAATATTTCATAATCGCTGAAGCATCACCTTCGTCGAGACGTAAACGCCTTGATTCATCAACCAAGTTCCTGCAAACCTTTTCATCACACAACAGATTCTCATATCCACCAGCCTCATGTACCAGTAAGCTGAAATTTTTGTTGATTCTGATTCCAGCTTGATCATTCAGATTAATTTGATGTCTAACATGTGCACTAATTCTTCGGTTGCATCGAAAGAAATGACTTTTACTAGGGCTAAGGCCATGATTATGCTCCAGAACAACCACAGATATTTCCCATCTTTCGTCCAGATTTAACCTAGCTGTTATCTTTGCATTACACCCAACTCTGTAGCTTGCTTGTGGTTTTAAGGGATTTTGACAAGTACTATTATGTTTGCCAGCTCGACCACATACTAAAGTCATACTTCTAACAATGCCCATTTCATTCTTCCTTCTTGTATGTTTCTTAATTGGAAATCCAATGCTCTTTGCATAGTCTTTGTAAAACTCAAACAATTCATGTAGATCATTAAACTCCATCCTAATTTTAGGCTCATTTTTCTCAATCCGCTGATTAGTGTGCTGAGACAACTCAGATCTCTCATCAACCGAGCAATTATTCATGGCATCATCAACTACATCATCAAACTCCTCAATATCTAACATGCATGTTCAAATTGATCATCAATAAACTTTACAAAAAATAGTTGACAGAAACTGAACAAAGAAACTAAGCTGAACAAAGAAATTGAGCAAAGAATTGACTGAAATTGACAATTAGCATCATGAAAACACAGATTTTATTCCTTGACATACCAAAACATAATTAGTGGGGGGGGGGGAGGGGGGGGGGTGGGCTACGAATTATTCTGTATAAGGTTATGATGCTAATGAACACTTGCAGTTGTTTCCTTTTCTTTTAGTTACTTCGTCTTTAGAAAAAAAAATTGTGACCAACTAAATAATAACTACATCATGATTTCCTGGTATGAAGCTCATAAATAAAAACAAAATCCCCACCTTGAAATTAAACACATCACTATCTCAAGACCCACGAATTTTTAATTAACCAGTAAAGGAACTAGATGGAAAATCGAATTAAACACATCACTCTCTCAAGCCAAAATAGTTTGTAAGTAGATTTCAATTAAACAAGATGCAAACAGAAATCATATCAAATCAGATGGAAAGAAGTAAAATTTTCACAAAATCGAGGGTTTTTTATGTATTAAAAAAGAGAAAAGTACATGTTTTAAAGTGGGGGGATGGAGAGCTGAGGGGATGGCGGCGGTGTGACGGCGGAGTCAAGGGGCGACGGCGGTGTCACGGCGGAGTCAGGGGACGACGACGGTGTCATGAGAGATTTAGGGCTAGGGTTGGGAAGGGGAGTGGAGCTGGGGGGATGGTGGGGGTGTGACGGCGGAGTCAGGGGTCGACGATGGTGTCACGGCAGAGTCAGGGGACGACGGCGGTGTCACGACGGAGTTGGGGCTAGGGTTGGGAGGGGGAGTGGGTTTCTTTTGGGGATTTTTTTATGAAGTGAGGAGAGAGAACGAGTTTGGGGAAGGAAGGGAAGGTCATGGGAATGAAATTAGGGTTGCTGACGTGACTGGCTCCACGTAGGCGCGAGTTGAGGTCGCGAGTTAAAGAGCGAGCCAAATAGCGTTTCTGTTTAAGGAAACCCTTGCAGTTGCATTTTCCTCTGTAGTTCTACGTGACTGTTAATAGTGATGCAAATATGCAACTTTAAGATGTAATAAGAGTTAATTGTGGATAAACTGTATGTAGTATTGCCCAGTTGCAAAAAGACTCACAATAGTTCTAATTATGCAGATACACCCCTTGTAGTATTTTCCCAAGTAAGGAGAGAACCATTCAATGATTTTTTTTTTACACGTTTAAGTGTTAAGAAATTTAGTAATTGAGGTGTCTATCCGTGGCAATAAAACTACAAGTCTATTTGTCTTTATAAAACTTTTTGATTGTTTTAAAAGTAAAAAAAAATCATTTAGAGGGTCTGTCCGCAGAATTATAACTAAATGGGTCTATCTGCAACTAGGTGATGATGCATGGAACTTATCCATAATTAACCTGTTTAATGAAGACTTAGTTCAATGGAAGATGGACACTTATCTAGCTTTGGTGTTCAAGCTAGTAAAGTTGGCACTAATCTTGTCATTTTGCAATGGCAAGGGTTACAAGAGCATTTTTAATAATAAAAGTTATTAGGAATGACGTTCGAAACAAATAGAAGATGAATACGTGATAATTGCTTTTGTACCTTATATCGAAAGGATATATTTTGCAACATTTGACGAGGAAGGTGTCATGAAGTGGTTTCAAGAAATGAAAATGAGAATAATACAATTGTAAGTACTATATTCTAAATTGAAATATGATTTTGAAAGTCTTGTTATGTAATGATATTTAGCTGCTAATCAATTATGTGCTGAAAATTTTATATATTATAGTGTTTAATTACCTCTTGCACCCCCCTTACTGAAATTACTGGCTCCACCACTGCTCATCTTGACCAATATTTGGAAAATGTTATAGATCACAGATTTGTATGCATCCCCGTGAGGAAGTGTCAAATGATTTTTCACCTCATATTCATATATCACGTCTGAATCCTTAATGTAGACATGCCAAATACCAGAAAATTTTTTAAGGGTTTTACTACACTGAAACTCCATGAACTTTCAGTGTTTTTACAATAAAATGCTATGAACTTTCAAATCGCACCCCAATAACTTTCGCATATAACCCCCAATATCTTTTGGGTAGATTACACTAAACCCCCAATAACTTTTAAAATATCCTTTTATGTTGTTTTCTAGTTCTAATTTATGAGGTTTATCTATAAAATGCAGAAACTTATTGGGGATTTTCTGTAAAACAGAAAAGTTAATTGGGGGGTTGTGATTTTGAAAGGGGTTTAGTGCAAAACGCTGAAAGTTCATGGGGTCTAATATAATTTACACTTAATTCAAAATTAGTATAGATCTCATATATATATATATAGAAATTTTGCTCATTTGCAATCTCCTGATAACAAAATTCTGGCTTCAAACTTTTTGTCGAATAAGGAGTTTATGTTGGAGAAATTCTTGCCTACTCATGGAGTAGGCAAGATGCCTACATCCTCCAACAGGAAAGATGCCTACACCACTCCAATAGTGTATATGAGAGGTCTAAATTGTAACAATGTCACGAGGACTCTTTTGTAATTAGTCTTTTGTGTGTGTGTGTCACGAGAAACCCTAATTAGGGTTATGACGTCATAATAATTCTCCATGGTATCAGAGCTCCAACCGAATCCTCCTATGTGATTCTCATCTCCTGTGTGATTCTCAAATTGAAATCCCCCACCCTCTTCACTACTTTCTCCGCCCAACGCGCCCTTACTCTCCTCACGCAAAGAGGCGGTATTCCTTCCTGATCTGCTGAGGCCTCTCATGTACATTATTCCTCTCTTCACAAAGGGGCTGTCATCGCAGTGATTCCTATTTTTAAAATCCAATTTGTTCATACCAGATTCGGTAATAGTGTATATGAGAGGTCTAAATTGTAACAATGTCACGAGGACTGTTGTGTAACTAATCATGTGTGTATATATATACTAGGTTTACGTACGTGCAATGCATGTGGTTGAATACTATAATTAAGTATTTTTTCCTCACTTTGATGAATTTTACTCACTTTTATCTCTAAACTTTAGTATTATAATTATTTATTTTCTTTGATTTTCATTGAGCTACACCTAATTTAAATTTTCGTCTTGAAAATTAAATTGATGGGAAACAAATATAATACAAAATCAATTTGAATTATCCTGTGATTTGGACCGATATTAAACTAAGCTTGACCTGAGAAAGTGAAGTATTGTAAAAGTGAAAAACTCTTCAAAAATAGTAATATAAAAGAAAGGTGAATAATTAAAGCTAATAAGACGAGATGATTGTTTAAAAGTAAGCTAAATTGACATAAAAGAGAATATGAAGTTTGTTTCTAAACCTCGATAGACTTTAAAAACATTATAAACTAAAGATCGATCCTAACACTTGTACACTTTTATGTGATGAAAGCATCCACATAAGCATATCAAAGTACTAAAAAAATTTCGTGAAAATACCTTCTAAAGGTTCCTAATTCACTCAAATAATTTATTCTATAATGTTTTTTAGAAAACAATGCTTTTCATTCCTTCTGTATCGTTTTTTTACGTGACATCAATCCTTCTCTACCTTTATCTTTTTCGATACAATTAGATTACTTTTAGATACTGAAAAGGGATAGTAAACCTTAAATTAGAAGATATATATATATATATATATATATATATATATGTGTGTGTGTGTGTGTGTGTGTGTGTGTGCGCGCGTGCGCGCGCGCGCGCGTGTGTGTTAATGAAAGAATATCAAACAACTAAATTTTTTGCTAAGTTTTAAAATTTTAGTTGTATTTTGTGATTTTGAGTTTTTGAGGGTGTGTTTTGTAAATTTTGAAACTTTGAGAGTGTTTTTTTAAAATTTTTAAGTTTTAAGCTAGGTGCTTGTAATTTTCGTGTTTTATGTGTTGGTGGTAAGTTTTCGAATGTCAGGATATGTCTAGCAACTTTTTAAATTTTGAGGGCATTTTTTTATAATTATTAGAGCTTTGGATTCTTTGTTATAAAATTTATTTTTTTAGTGGTCTATTGATAATCTCCAGATTTGATATGTATTGATTGTAACTTTTAAAATTTTAGGGTTTTTTTATTATTTTTAACTTTTAAAGGAGTTTTTTTTATAATTTTTATAACTTTGAGGTTATTTTTTTACGAATTTTAAAATTTTAGGTGGTTGATTGTAATCCCTTAAATTTATCTTTGTTATTTGCAAGTTTTAAAAGAATTTCATGGTCTTTTTTATTATTTGAACTTTTGAGGGTATTTGCATAATTTTTGAAATATTGAGGGTGTTAGTCTTAAATTCTTTAGATGCTGCTATTAATTTTTAAATTTCATGTTTGTTATTTTAAGTTTAAAAATGTCAATATGTTTTATGTAATTTTACACTTTTGAGGATATGTTGCATAATTTTTTAAACTTTTTGGTTTTTTTAATACTTCATAGAGTATGACATGTTAGTTTTTTACATTAACAAATTAATATCGTGGAGCTAGTTCATGTATTAATCTTTTCTTAATTGTTGATTTGTAGGTAATTCATATGGGATTAGGATATATATAATTATAATTAGATGAATTAAGATTTAAATAAAATATTCAAAATAGTGGAGAGTAATGTTGACCATGAAAAGTTTTTGCTAAACTCGTACTTTTAAAGAGAACTAGGTTTTTATGCACGTGCAATGCACATGGTCAAATATCATGATTAAGTATATTTGGTTTATTTTCTTACTAAAACTTGTTCCTCGGTTCCACTTTAATGATTTTTGCTTACTTATATCTCTAAACTTTAGCATTGTAATTATTTATTTTCTTTAATATTCGTTTAAATGAACTACACCCAATTTAAATTTTTATATTGATAATTGAATTGACAAGAAATAAATATAATCTGAAATCAATTTGAATTATCATGTCATTGAGACCAACATGAAACCAAATTGACCTAAGAAAATATAGCATTGTAAAAGTGAAAAACACTTTAAAAAATAGCATTCTAAAGGAAAATGAATAATTAAAGCTCATAAGAGAAGATGATTGGTTAAAAGTGGCCTAAAATGTCACAAAAGATAATATAGAGTTTGTTCCTAATCCTTGATAGACTTTAAAAAATTATAAAATAAAGATTAATACTAAATCTAGTATACTTTTATATAATGAAAACATCCACATAAACATATAAAAGTACTAAAAAAGTTTATGAAAATCCATTCCAAAATTCCTAATTTACTCAAAAAAACCTATTCTATAAAATATTCAGAAAATAATGTTATTCATTCCTTCTATTTTTTTTATTGAGACGTTATCAATCCTTCTCCATATTTATATTTTTTGATAAAATTAGACTACTTTAGATTCCAAAAAAGATAGTAAAATCTTAAAATAAAAGTTAAATTTACATATATTAATGAAAGAATATCAAACAACTACTCTTTTTTTTGCTATGTTTTGAAATTTTAGTCGCTTTTTCATGATTTTGAATTTTTAAGGGTGTGTTTTGCAAATTTTAAAACTTTGAGAGTGTTTTTTAAAAATTTTAAATTTTAAGTTGAGTGCTTATGATTTTCATGTTCCATGTGTTGATAGTAAGTTTTTTAATGTCAGAATATTTCTTGCAACTCTGAATTTTAAGGGTATTTTTTGCAATTATTGAAACTTTAGATTGTTTGTTGCAAAATTTAAAATTTTAACGATCTGCTGATAATTTTGAGATTTGATATGTATTGGTTACAAGTTATTAAATTTTAGGGTTTTGGGCGTTTTTAAAATTTTGAAGGAGTTTTTCAAAAAATTTATAACTTTAATGTTATTTTTTTATAAATTTAGTTTTTTAGTGTTTGATAGTAATTCCTTGAATTCGTCTTTGTTGTTCGCAAGTTGTAAAATTTTAGAATTTCATAGAGCTTTTTTATTATTTGAACTTTTGAGGGTGTTTTTATAATTTTTAAAATATTGAGGGTTTCATGTTTGTTGTTTTAAGTTTTGAAACGTCTGGATGTTTTGTGTAATTTTATACTTTAAGGGTATTTTGTACAATTTTCAAAACTTTTTGGGGTTTTTTATAATCTTCATATATTATAGCTTGTTATTTTTAAATTATTGATCTGTAAGTAGTTCACATAAGATTAAGAAAAGATATAATTATGATTATAATAAATTAAATATAAATATAATATCTAAATAGTCAAGGGTAATATTGACCATGGAAAGATTTTTTCGAACTCGTATAATTTTGAGATTTAATATGTATTGGTTATAAGTTATTAAATTTTAGGGTTTTCTATAGTTTTTAATTTTTGAAGGAGTTTTTCGGAATATTTTTAACTTAGAGGTTATTTTTTACAAATTTTAGTTTTTTAGTGTCTGATAGTAATTCCTTGAATTCGTATTTATTGTTCGCAAGTTTTGAAATTTCAGAATTTCATAGTGCTTTGGTATTATTTAAACTTTTGAGGGTGTTTTTATAGTTTTTTAAAATATTGAGGGTTTCATGTTTATTGTTTTAAGTTTTGAAACGTCTGGATGTTTTGTATAATTTTATACTTTTTAAGGGTGTTTTGAGTAATTTTTGAAAAATCTTTTTGGGTTTTTGCAATCTTCATATATTATAGCTTATTAAAGGGTAATATTGACCATAAAAAGATTTTTCCAAACTCGTACTTTTAAAAGGAGTATGATATGATATGATAATAGCATGTTACTTATTTACCTTAACAAACTAATATCGTGGAGCTGTTTTATGTATTTGATTAATCTTAATTTTTTTTTAAAATTGTTGAGCTATAGATAGATCATATAGTATTAGGATCGGATATATTTATAATTAATATATATTAACATTTAAATGAAATATTTAAAATAGTAAAGGATAATATTGAACATAGAAAACCTTTCCCAAACTCATACTGTTAAAGGAAGTACGATATATCACGAGAAACCCTAATTAGAGTTATGTCGTCATAATAATTCTTCAACAACATATATCCAATAAGTTGAGAACAAGCTACACTATCTTTATGATAACAAATGAAAAAAAAAATCTTTTATTATGTTTCACCGTGGTCAGTTTAATAAATGTTGGTTTTATATTTTGTGCCTTAAACATTATCTTAATAGATTGCAGTCTTCAACTGAGACACTTCAAAATTTAATCTTGATATTATTAATCCCTTCTACGATGTTAGCTATGGTGTTTTATCTATGCTACTATATTAAAAACTTAGTGATGGTAGAAAAAAAATTAAAGGATGAGGAAAAAATGGTCTCTCATCTCATTAAAGGCATGGGGACAATTTAGTAATTTCACATAATTTTTTCCCTTTTTCATTTTCTTATTTTTAGAACTTTATAAAGCATATCGGAGAGCTTACTAATTAAATATTTAATACATTGTATATTATGAAAATATATAAAGATGAAAAGACATAGTTCTTTTCCATGTAAACAAATACAATAAAATAAAAATTAGAATTTCAGTATATTACAACGTAAATATGTCATAACTTATCTCAAATAAGCCATGATAAAATACCACATATTAAATGAATAAATATCATAAAATGATATTGAAATATTTTTGATACCTTAGGATATTAAAATGACTCTTTTTTAATAATAACTAGAATATTTAGGTTATAATATCGGTTGTAATAATGCTAGTACCTCCATTAGTTTCTTATGTATTTACACTCAGACAAAGTGAGGAAATGAGATTCAATTAGGTTGGGGGAAACACTTCCGTTGAGTTGTAATATGGAGTTTTCTATCTGGGGCCTATTTGGTTATTTTCTAAAAAACCAAGAAATAGAAATGAAAACAAAGAAAACTAAAGAAATACAATTTTATCCATTTCCATCCATAAAACCCACCCACAACATCTAATAAAATATTATTTTTATCCAACAACTTATCCACCACATCTAATAAAAATTATTTTCATCCAACAACTCATCCACCGTATCTAATAAAATACTATTTTCATCCAACAACTCATCCACCATATCTAATAAAATATTATTTTCATCCACAACATCACTCAACTCATCTCATCTCATCATTTCAAATCACTCACATCATCCAATAAGATGATGACAACTCATCTCATCTCATTAACATTTCATTTCCACTCAGGGCCTGTTTGTTTTGGAAAAAAATACAGAAAGTGGGGGAAAGTGGGGGAAAAGAAAATATTTTTTGATGTTTTCCTCCACTTTCAGAGGTTTGGTTCGTCAAAGTTATAAAAGAAAGTGGGGGAAAGTATGAGCTGTCACTATATTATTGGTTGATGTGAGTAATTTTTGATGTTTTCCTCCACTTTCCTTGTTTAGATTTTTTTTCTTGTGTTTGGTTCATTCTTAAAAGTGGGGGAAAACAGATGAGATGAGATGAGTTGTCACCATATTATTGGATGATGAGATGAGATGTGTTTTCCTCCACTTTCCTTATTTTTTTTTGAGGAAAGTGATGAAAGAAAATTTTAATGAGATGTTATGAGTTGTCACCATATTATTGGATGATGTGAGTAATTTTTAAAGATGATAGAAAATGAAGAAAAGTGGGGGAAAGTGAGTTAGATGAGTTGATTGATGTGACTCATTTCTTGTGTTTTGTTTATTTTTAAAAGTATGAAATGAGATATGGTGGGATGAGTTGTCACAATATTATTGGAGGAAAGTGGAGAAAATGAAGAAAATTGGGTTTTAAAAGTAGGGGAAAGTGAAAAAGTAAAGGAAAGTGGTTTTTGGATTTTGAGGGAAACGAAACAAACATGCCCTCATTTCCTCCCAAAAAACTAGGAAAACAATTTCCTTAAGTGTGGGTCACATCATCCAATAATATAATGACAACTCATCTCATCTCATTCATTTTTTTATTTTTAAGTATGAACCAAACAAAAGAAAACAACATATTACAAGAAATAAGTTTCTTATAATTCATTTCCTTATTTTTTTTCGCCAACCAAACAACATCAAAACAAGTTTTCTTAAAAAATCACTTACATCATCCTATAATAAGGTGACAACTCATCTCATCTCATCTCCATTTTTTTTTATTTCCTTCTTTTTTTAGCCAACCAAACAATCCCAAAACCTATTTTTTTTAAAAATAGGTTTTTTTTCTTTGATTTCCCTCTTTTTTTAGGCAAACAAACAGCCCCCTACAAATCAACCAACACGCCGCGGCCCAGTGGACCAAACCAAAGGAATCAGATCGGACATTTCGAGACCCATCTGGGAGCAAATCAGGGACAGCTGGACTTCAATACTCGCGCACCCGACCCCATTTAGGGCCTAGGGTTTTTCCATTTCGTTCTCTACACAAAACTCCCAACTCCCCTTCCTTCTCTCTCCCCATTCCCAAACTCGAGTAAAACTAGGGTTAGGGTTTCTCTCCATAAAACATGGCCGCCGCCGTCGCCGCCGCCGCACCCCGATCCTCCTCCTCCTCCTCCTCCAAGACCGAGACCTACACCGACACGAAGCGCCGCGATGACGTCAGAATGGCGAACATCAACTCGGCCCGCTCCGTCTCCGACGCCGTCCGAACCTCCCTCGGCCCAAAGGGGATGGACAAGATGATCTCCTCCCCCAACGGCGACGTCATCATCACCAACGACGGCGCCACCATCCTCAACAAGATGGAGGTCCTCCAGCCCGCCGCCAAGATGCTCGTCGACCTCTCCAAGTCCCAGGACGCCGCCGCCGGTGACGGCACCACCACCGTCGTCGTCCTCGCCGGATCCCTCCTCCGACGATCTTCCACCCTCTTGATGGCCGGCATTCACCCCACCGCCATCGCCGATTCCCTCCACAAGCTCGCAGATCGCGCTGTCCAGGTCCTACACGAGATGGCGATCCCCGTCGAGCTCTCCGATCGCGAGTCTCTCGTCAAATCGGCTGCCACTTCGCTCAACAGCAAGGTCGTCAGCCAGTACTCCAACCTTCTTGCTCCACTTGCAGTCGAGGCCGTGCTCTCTGTCGTCGATCCTGCTCATCCTGATCTCGTCGATCTTCGTGATGTTAAGATCGTCAAGAAATTGGGTGGGACGGTTGATGATACTGAGCTTGTGAAGGGACTGGTTTTTGATAAGAAGGTCAGCCATGCTTCTGGTGGCCTTACTCGTGTTGAGAATGCGAAGATCGCGGTCATTCAGTTCCAGATCTCGCCGCCCAAGACTGATATCGAGCAGAGCATTGTTGTATCTGATTATACTCAGATGGATCGAATCTTGAGGGAGGAGAGGAACTATATATTGGGGATGGTGAAGAAGATAAAGGCAACTGGGTGCAATGTGCTTTTGATTCAGAAGAGTATTCTGAGGGACGCTGTGACTGATCTGTCACTGCATTATCTTGCCAAGGCGAAGATTTTGGTGATTAAGGATGTGGAGAGGGATGACATTGAGTTCATCACCAAGACACTAAACTGTTTGCCCATTGCAAATATCGAGCATTTTAGGGAGGAGAAACTAGGGTTTGCAGAGTGTGTTGAAGAGGTTTCGATTGGGGATGGAAAGATTGTGAAGATTACTGGGATTAAGGATATGGGAAGGACTACTACTGTGCTTGTGAGGGGGTCGAATCAGCTTGTGATCGATGAGGCAGAGCGTAGTCTTCATGATGCCCTCTGTGTTGTCAGGTGATTGCTTGCAACAATTTTGTCCAGGTTTTTTAATTCCTGTCTATATATTTTAATATTGTTTTATCCAAAATGTTTTAGTAGCTATATCAGTATCAGGGCTAACTATAAGATTTGATGGCACAAAAATCAAGTTGCAACTATGAGGAAGTCTATACAGTAATTGCTGAGCCATTCTGCGCTTCCTATCTACCCATACTTTGCATAGCCTTTTATTGTGACTAGTTCAAGATATTTTTGAATCATGCATAAGATTTAAGGTTATATGAGCATATGATTTTCTTAGAGGCGACTGTTTGACAGGCTACTGAAATCACCATCCAATGACTTAGGTGTAGTATACATATTAAGCTCGCTGAGATGAGAGAAAGAAATCATTGATGTCTAGGCAATGTCCATATCTTACGAATGAAGATCAAAGGCTATTAGTAAATAACAGAGGTTTCAAAGAGTATTGACGAGCTAACACAAGAAAACAAAAATTAGAATTGTAGAATGAAGCTATTCAAGTAATGACAGTAAGCTGGTATGTTGTTGAGTAATTAGGTGTAGTGAAGTTAAGGAAGGTCTGTTGGCTAACTATAATGAAATTAGATAATTTGTAGGCAGTGTTGTAAATAGTGGCACAATAGCAATCGTAATGGCGGTAGCAACCTATGCTTGCACTGCTATGCTTGGAAGCGGTGATTTGTAGCGGCATAAGTGCTATTAGCTTGAAATAGCGGCCAATAACGCGTAAAAGAGCTGAAAAGCGCTTCCAGCTCTTTAAAATACAAATTATCGGTTTGTACTTAACCCTGACCCAACTTATTTCATAACCGCTCCATTTTTATATTAAAAATCATTTCTTTTCCCAATCCCCTCTCTCTCCGATGTTCAAACCCAAAATAAATCCTAAACAAAAATCGTCGTCACCGCCTCTCGTCGTCGAAGATCGTTAGAACTCCACCATCCTCATTGTTAAAGCTCCTTCCACTGCCTCTCATTGTCAAAGCTACAACGTCTCTCATCATCTTCTTGTCTTTGAAGCTCCACGTCGCTCCACATCCTTCTTGTTCTTCCTCGAAGCTTGTCAATCCTCCTTTCTGTTCATTGTGAAGCTCCCATATATCCCCAACTTCGCCTCCACCTCTCTTTGAAGCACCGACACCATCTCGAAGTTTCTGTCTCATTTTGTATTGTAATTCATTAATATTGTGTGATTGTTATATGTCTATTTCATGCTAGAGATCGCTATAAATAATCAAATATGTATTTATAGAATTCTTAGATTTTTTTGAATTTTCCTTTTTTTAAATATTATACATATTTAAATTGGCCCACTTTTTTATTTTTGCGCTTTTTGACACTTTTTGCCCTAAAGCCCCAAATAGCCTTAGTGGTGCATCACCGATTCACTATGCTTTCTGCTTTCCACAAGCTTGTTTGTAGGACATGATATTCCTCTTATTATGGGCAACTTCATTATTCAACAAATTTTATTTACGGAAAAATCTCCCTATAAAAGTAATGTTGATATCTGATACTTATATATAACAAAGAAGGAATATAACTATCATGACATCAACTTATAAGCCAGAGAAATGAAACTTTTAGAAAGAATATGTTGGCAACACAATGAGCAGAAATGCTTGTGTCTAAAACAAATTTAGTTTCTAAAATAAAGAATGTGCAAAAATGAATTTTAGCAGGGTTTTGTGTAAAAATTAGTGGGCATGTGTTTAATGTATAATAAAATGGTTGAGGTAACAAGAGATGAAAGGAGATAGGAAGATGCATGTTCCATGGCAAGTAGGAGGTGGGGAGAGATATTTATCCCTTCTCCCCTTATTTTTCTTTTCTTAAGGTGCAAGAAAGGAAAAAAGAGAAGACGTGCAAGAGCAAGAGAAATACAAAGATAAGATGTTATTGATGCATATGAAAACATTGTCTCGTAGAATTTAGGAAGTGGACAGTTGTACTTATTCCATTCCTTGTTAATATTTCAAAGCAGGTTCGCTATTGATCATATGCCTTAACAGATCATGAATTTTGCTAGGCGATAAGGTGAAACCCTTTGTTTTTTATCACTACTACACACTTGTTTGCATGTGTATGCATTTATGTGTAGCTAGAATGTTTGACATGTATTTGGATGATTGGAGTATTTGGCATTTACTGTCTAGATTATGCTATAGAATTTGAAGTAGCAATGATTTTTAAGCATACAATGAAGTTCTTGAGTACTAGCTATTGAGTATTGGTTACGAGCTTATAATTTTTGATTAAAATTGGTGAAAGAATGTTAATCTAGTTGGAGCAGAGGACGTTTATCTTTCTTGCAATTATATGAATTATTTGACGTGTTTATTTAGGTGTTGCATTGGAATTAACAGAGATATATTGGACGAAATCATTATTGATTGACTGGCAGCACCGAGTCATGCAACCCCAGGAAAAGGTTCTCGTAAGATATTGGGGTGTGACAAGTTATTTCTTATCCTTGGCTTGCTACTTTCTCTTTCTTATTAGATATAGTGTGGTTTAGTTTGAAAAGAAGGGTGGAGATTTAGTTGTTTTTGAGATGGAAGGATTGAGACTGAGTTGTATTTCATAACAGTTACTTTGATCCTGTTATTAAATACTTGATAATATTATTGATTAGAGAGTAGTATATAGAGATAAAACCAGATAGCAATTAAATTGTATCCATACTCACTAATCTAATAACTAAACCACGCTATATTGAACAGGGAAAGCGATCTTTTGAGGACGCCAAACATCGTAGGAGGCTGATTGGCAAGCGGATCTATTTTACTGTCATTCAACCTCATCCTTTGTTGTGGCACTTTTGGGTCAGTTTATGTACATCCCTGCCTGGATAGGTTCACTAGAGAGTAGCTATGAGGATTCTTGCTTATATCAAAAGCTTACTGTATAAGAAGCATTGACATGTGCAAATCTTTGCTTATTCAGAGTTCAGACTCGAGCTACATTGGAGATAAGAGGGACAAAAAGTTATCACTGGAATGTTGTACGTTTGTTTTGGTAGTAATCTAATCTAGTAACTTAGAGAAGTGAAGAAGATATTCTGAAGAGCCATTGAGTTTTACCTTTCTTAGACCTCTCTTTTCTAAGAAGCCCTTAACTTTTTATTTTTGACAAATAAGCCCTTAAGTTTTACCACTCGTCTAAGAAACCATTAATCTTTTTTTTGAAAACTAAGCCCCTAAATTTACCCCTTCTTTTTAAGAAGCACCCAACTTTCTTTTTGTGACAACAAAGTCCCTAGTTTAAGGCTTAATTGCACTTAAATATGTTATAGTTTCCCCTACTTTTCACTTATATACCTTCACTTGCTTTTACCATCACTAATATCCCAAAAGTTTTAAGAATGTGCACGGAAATATCCTAAGATTTTTAAAACTTGCACTTAAATACCTTAGTTATGTGAACTTGAAGGTGTTTAAGTGCAAGTTCTATAAACTTTAGGGCATTTGAAAAAAATCATAGGGTATATAACTGCAAGTTTTAAAAACCTTATGGTATGTAAGTACACTTCCAAAAGCAAGTGAGTTTTAAACACTCTAGGGTATATAAGTACTGTGGAAAAACAAATGAGGATATTTAAGTGCAACGTAGGAAAACTATAGGCTATTTAGTGCAAGTAAGCCCAAAATTAATAAGAAAACTTGGGCCTCTTAGAAGAGAGGAATGAAACTTAAGGGCTTCATTATCAAAAGAAGAAACTTGAGGGCTTATTAGAAGAGAGGTAAAACTTTAGGGTTTCTTTGTCAAGAAAAAAAGGTTCGGCGCTTTTTAGAAATAGGACATAAAACTTAGGGCTCCTAGTAGGAAGCAGGAAGTGATATCTTGGTTTAGTGCTGAAGTTAAATAGAGTGATCGTGCATACTACTTGGGAGATGTTGTGGTTGAAGAATTTGATGACAGAGCTCGGATTTGTTCAGCCAAGACCGATGCCCATGTGTTCCGATAATCAACCTGCTGTCTATATAACAAAGAATCATGTTTCCCTTGAAAAGACGAAGCACATAACTATTGATTGTTATCTAATTGGGGATATTGTAATGAAAGAGGTGATCTGCACTCCGTTTACTACCTCTTCAGAGCAGTTGATGGATATTCTCACTAGGCTTCTTCTTATGTGTTCTCTATTTTGTGTAGCAACCTGGCATGATAGATATCTATTCTCCAGCTTGAGTGGGAGTCTTAGATATAGTGTGGCTTAGGTATTTTAGGTTGGTGGTATGGACCCGCCTTTAATTACTATATGGTTGTCCCCTTATACTACTATAATCAACAATGTTATCTGAGTATTTCATAACACTTTTTATTTTTCTCTTGCTCCTTAGGAAACATATTATGAGGTGCAAAGGGATAAGCATCCTTCACCACTCCCTACTTGCCATGTCACTGCCACCATTCTATTATACAATTGACAAATGTCCAATAATTCACACAAAACCCCTTCTAAATAGTTCTATTCTTGCAGAAAATATAAGTTCATTATATTTATAATGGATCAATAAATAAAAATATGGATATTATCATATTACAAAACATAAACTTCTGGTTTGGTTTAAAATTAGTTACAAAGCTTTCATAACCCATATTTTCTGGTTGTGTCAGCTGGATTTCATCATTCTGTACCAGTTACATGCTAATTCATAGAATGGAAGCATGATAGTTAAATTGGAGAAACACTTAACAGTATTTACTGTGTAGAATGTCCATGATATTGAAGGTAAATTTCTATACAGCAACTATAATATCAATAATGCTTTGTGGGCCACAATGATAGACAGTTAAGAAAATTGTTCCAAAAGTGAGTAGTCGCAAAGAGATGG
>BQKN01065469.1:340175-377591 GCA_022839385.1 Asparagus kiusianus
TGAGAGGGGCGAATCCTGGATAAAGAACCTACAGACAATAAAGGCATTCTCTAACACCTAGTACAATATTTGACAGGTAAGAAACCTGCCTGCAATCAAATAATTTTCAGAACATTTTGAAGGAAATCTAAGCAACACCTGACATTCTGCAAACATCTCACTGCTAACAGATTCTGCATTGCGCTCAAGCTTTCTCTGTTCTTCTCCAAGAATTAGACGTTCTTGTCTAAGAAGACATATTTCCTCATCCAAAGTAGCTTCTGACGCAACATTGTGATTATCCAAATCTTCATAAGGAGTGCTACTCATATAATTTCCCATTTCCTCTCCTTCCATAGTGTCAATGTTCAAGACATTTTTCTCCATAAACGAATCATTCCTGGAATAGGTAATTTCACCTTTTCTGCCCATGAACTGACTAGATTCTGAAATTTGGGCAAGTGCATCGGCAGGATCAGCATCCTGTGCATTGACTGTGGTTTTAAAATCAATACCAGATCCATTACCATCCTCCCCAGGGATTCTTAAACTGGGTGGTGCAACACCAGATTGTTCAGAAGTTCTTGTTGAATGTTCCGCATGATTCACGTGATCTTTGATTCCTTCATTTTGATCAGTGTGTGATATTGTTTCCTCGCTGTCTTGAAGTTTTAAAGAAACAACTTCTTCAGTTGTTTTTCCAGGTGCAGCAGTTTTTTTATTGAAATTGATTACAACATTATGCTGCAAATTCTCTTGACAAGGATATTCCAGGCCTTGACTCCCAATCGGTGCAGTATCTGTGATTGGACTCCTCTCAGGATGATTCTCTAGGGGAAGCTGAGTGCTCTTCCTATTTTCTTCAAATGTGAAATTGCCAGGGGATGCAACTGATGTTTGATGTCCATTAGTCTCTAAATTTGCATTAACAGATGATTTAGATGAACTTCTCAGTATATCTGTATCCTGAAGACTTCTCCTTATTGCTTCCTGGATATCAGCTTCTTCCTCAAGAAATCCACGTGAAACAGCTTTTTCCTGTCCAGCATAACAATTAGAAACATCTTTAGGAACATCACAATCCCCTTCCTCCCACTCCATTTCACATTTTTCACAACTTTTATCTTCTGCCAAAGATGATCTGTCTTCCTTGTTTTGGTCATTTTGCAAGCCTTCTTTTCTCTCACCAACTGTTCCTTCCTCCCAAATACATTCAGATTCAGACTCATTTTCACTTCTATCTGAATGGATACTTGCACATAATTGTGACGGTGAATTTCCAGAAACTAACTGCAGGAACAGATTATCATCGGCATCTTTCATTCCATCATCATCTTCTGAGAAAGATATCTCTATCAGGGGTTTTCTACCAAGAGCAGATAGGTCATCAGAACAATGATTATCTTCTTGTGTCAATGTCCCAGTCTCTCTAATAGTGGTTTCACTATTTCCTTCAATACTTACAGAAGCATTGTAGCAGCTGTTAGTTTCACAGTTGCCTTTTGCACTAGAAGCTTCTTTGATGCACTCAGATTGCAGATCTGTTCTCATACCTCCCCTGCTATAATCCTGCTCAGACTCTTTCATCAAGTCCAGATTCCGTTGTAAGTCTCGAGTCATACGAATGCCCAATCCTCTAACTCTGCTAACTCTCATACGACCACTCCCATCACAGTATGTCTCAACATCATCTTCAAAATCACTTGTAACTTTCTCAGCATAAGATTCAGCAGGAGATTTAGTTTGAGATTGACTAGCGAACAAACTGTGCTTCACTGAATCTAAATTGATTGTCTTCTTCGTTGATTGATTTACCATGTCTCCATTTTTTTCAACTGATTTAGCTGATAGCATCCTGGTTCAAAAAAGAATAGGATTATGGATTATCACCCAGTTCTTTTGTGAAGACTAAAAAAAGATTATAACAGTAAAACAAAGAGGAAAACTGAAATTCCATCATCAATCATCAACCAAGAATAAAATAAAATATAATTTAATGCTTACTGTTTATCACCAGAAAATGATGAAGAAAATATGAATTCCCTATTTGCTTCAGAAGCTATTCTTGAGCTTTGCACTCCTCCCAGTCCCCTTCCAGCAGCTGATTTTTGTACCTTGTCTATCTCACGGCGGAAGGCAACGGTTCTAAGATATGATTGTATTTGTAGCTCAGAAAATTTTGAGGGTGTCTGATATCACGAGAACATATAGCAAGTAAGTCTGCTGAATCATATGATAAATAAATTGTTATAGTATAGATCAGAATCACATTCCTAAACAAAACACAAACTAGTTAAGTAGATTATTCACATACAGACAGACAGAAGACATAAAGTTGCTTAAGAGGTTCGATCGTCGAGACACTTCTGAGAGTTCAGACATTTGGTGTCCAAGCTACACACAAGTCCTAAAAGCTTTTGCAAGCAAAAATAGAAAGAACAATATGCAAGATCAAAAGTTAAATCAAAATTTTAGTATGACATTTTTATTAACAGCTATTTAGTGAGTTACATGAGTATACATGTTAAGCAACCAACCAAATACAATCATAGAAAATATATCTTAATTTGGTTACCTGCAAATGCAAATACACCCTAAATGCAATCAGAAATAAAGAAGTGGATACTTAATGAGGATGTCATAAAATTTCCAAACTACTGCTCCATGGAACTGGAAAGTTATAAGCTCACACTAATATAGTTCTTCAATGATATTTGATCCTTAAAATATTATCATATGAGAGAGTTCAGTACCTGGAAATGCAATAGAAAGATCTTATTGAAGTTTGAATGTTCACACAACTAAGATCATCACATGTAATTTTAAATTACACAAGAAAAACATCAGACTGCAGCACATCAGTTAGGTTTTCTAGCCTGATCAACAACCATAATTTCAACATGATTGATAAATGGTACAAAGCAATAGGGTACAGAATGAAGAAGCCAGAATCAGCATCTGTTAATGCCATTTGGAAATAGTGAAGAAGCATTCAGTGAGGTGACTGGAACTTTATACATATAGCAAATAATGCATACAAAGAAATTGATATCTGTACCTTCTTAATTTTTTGATACTTCTGCCTGTTTTCAGCCATCTGATTCTCCCGCATCTATATGAAAAAAGGTTATAGTCCAAATAGGTAATGAAACAGTTGGAGATCTCATGAAAAGAAACAGCCATGATTTGACATTTACCTGAACAAGAAGATCCAACTGCATTGATGGTGGCAAAGAAGCTAAGACTGATGGATCAACCTTGCCGCTTGTTACAGGCTGCAATGACCAAAGAACCAGGAACATTAAATACCCTAATAAAGAGAATATATGGTCCATCAGCCCAACAATAGAATGTCATGCTTGGCTGATTCCCAGTATTAGACTACTAGCTTTAGCTAACCAATGCAGGCTTGCCAACAAAAACAAAACTCTAATAGCTACAAGTGAAAAAAATAGCGAACAAATCATAAAGAGGCATACTTTGAGTGCTTCCACAAATTGAAGTTTCTCTCACTCTATATAACAATATCTAACATGAAGACAATGATTCATATGCATTTTCTATGTCGAAGTACAGGTCAAGTTAGCATGCATTACAGTTTCTGATTTGCTTGCCATATAAAGGTTTGCACAATGAACAAAAAAATACAAACATTTGACCGATGGCACTAGTGAGTAAAACATACCAACTGCATAATGATAGCCAATAAACATGTCAAGAAATATGAACCTTTCATTTAGTAATAAGGTCTCTAATTATCAAGCACTAAACAGGTAAGTTAAGTCTTATAAGTTATAACAAAATTTGAGAACTTACAAAAATCATCTCCTCATCTTCATCTTCTTCTTCCTCCCCTTCTTGTTGAACATTTCCAGCAGATGTAGTCTTTTTGGCATTAAAATCCTCCTCTTCTTCCGCAGCAAGTGATGCCGCCAACCTGGGAAAAACCGGGTAATCCTATAGTTAATAAAGTATACATAAGATCCATAGCCCTGAAAAGAGTTATTACATAACTTTGTGTTTTAGAAAACGACAATACTTCAAAGAGAAAGTACGGACATCTCATCCAAAGCCTCCTGAGTGAGCGCCTTGATACTTTTCTTATCAGGCTCTTGATTATCACCCTGATTCTCATCAGTGACGACCTGTTTCCCCTTTGCATCAGACTTCTCATCTTTGGTTTTCCTCATCTCTTGGGCTAATTCCTCAAGCCTTTTAGCTTTAAGCTGTAAGAAACAACATTAAAGATAGAAATGCAATAAAAGAGGGTTATTTGCACATCGATGTCCCAAAAGTTGATGCCGGCGAAAAGTCGACATTAAACATGTTGAAGAATATCAAGACAGAAAAGCAAATGAGAAACAAATTCTCGTTCCAATTCTAGCTTTTTTGAGTTTGGGGTTGAATGAGGAACAAAATTATGGCTTTGAGGTATCAATTTGTCAAAGTAGCGTCAACCTAAAAACTCCGGGTGTGAAACTGTCAAAATAGGAGTTCAAGATAAAAGTTAAAAACGGTGAATTTAGGGGTACTGAAGTGCCAGTAAGTCCAAATAAATTACAATTTACTGATTTAGTAGAAAGAAAGGGGCGAGCACGAACATGATTGAGGAGAAGCTTCTCGGCGGTCTTTCTGATCTTGGCTTGGGCATTCTCACGATGCCGCCTCCGAGATGCGACGGTTCTGCGCTTGAGGGCGGGGGTGCCGCCGTCGAAGACGAAGACGGGCTTAGTTCGGAGAAAGAGAAGCTTGCAGATTCGACGGAAGAAGCCGAGGACGTGAGCGTTCCTCAGCATCTCCCCTCTCTCGTCTCTCATCGCCTTCATGAACTGAACCATCCATATGCTCGCATCTATGGCCAGTTTTTTTCCGGCGAGGGTTTCGACGGAGACGCGGCGGCCGACGGGGGCGAGGAGTTCCCATAAACCTTGAACCCCCATGACGGTGCCCTAACCCTAGCCCTAATTAATGCCCGCAGACGACTATTATTTGTAGGAGGAGGAGGACGATAGTGGAGTTTAGTTTAGTTTCCTCTCGTCGTCAACGACCCATGTCACTCTTCTCATTCGACTCGTCAACGGAATTTTTCCCCTGCCGATGTGGTTCGGTTACGATCCGCGACGAGCGCATGCTTCAATAATGGGCCCGCAATGAGATGGCATCCAATGGGCCCAATGGTTTTAGTGAAGAAGGTTGTTACTGGCCCCCAAATTAGTTTCATCGGACAAATTTTCAAAGCAGTTCTCTTTAGACTTTTAATCTCAAAAAAGACCCATTTCCAACTCCCGTGAAGTTTCGAATTTTTTTTCTTCAGAAACCGACCTAGCGCTGAAACCAGGGTTGTTTCGTCGTAATTGCATACACACATCTAAATTTATGGAGCTTATAGGGACCCAAAAATTTTTGGGACCAACAGGGATACATGTGAGTTGTCCCTCTCTTATTACATAATAATGATGACCAACTCATTATGCAATAGGAGGGGGGACATCTTAATTGTCTACCCGTTGGTCCCATATTTTAGGTCATGGAGGAATTTTTCCACAAACAACTCTAAGATTACTGTACCAAAGATTATTTTCACTAAAGTTATCCGTGTGATCTCAGTAATAACCTAGGGTGATCCATGTAGATACACTGACCCTAGAGTGTCCCGTGCAATTACGTCATACCACACGATGCTCGGACGTAATTAATCCTTTTTATTTGTTTGTAAAAGCCCCCTCACTGCACTTCTGATAATTATAATCCTCTCTTGTTTTTTATATATGGACCCAAGATTATCCACGATCCTCCAATTCGCACCACAGACAACAAACTTGGTCACCAAGCAACTGCCGAAACCATCGAATTACGTATATATTAATTACTCTCATCCTCCTCTCTCTAACCAATTCCCATCAGATTCTAATTAATTAACGACCTCAAGGCATGGGCCTAATCTTGGGCAAGATCACCGTGGAAACCCCGAACTACGAGCTCCTCCACAAATCCCCGGACTACGAGATCCGAAAGTACCCTCCCTGCGTCGCGGCCCAAGTGACCTACGACCCGGCCCAGCTCAACAACAACCGCGACGGCGGATTCGTCATCCTCGCCAACTACATCGGCGCGCTCGGCGAGGCCCAGAACTCCAAGCCCGCCGAAAAGATCGCCATGACCGCTCCGGTCATCACCAGCGAGAGCGAGAAGATCGCCATGACCGCTCCGGTGATGACGAGCGGTGGAGGGACGACGACGATGCGGTTCTTGCTTCCGGCGAAGTACAAGAAGGCGGAGGAGGCGCCGAGGCCGAAGGATGAGAGGGTGGTTATAAAGGAGGAGGGGGAGAGGAAGTACGGGGTGGCGCGGTTTAGCGGGAGAGCCGCGGAGGGAGAGGTGAAGGAGAGGGCGGAGAGGTTGAAGACGAGTTTGGAGAGGGATGGGTTTAAGGTTGTGGGCGAGTTTTTGCTGGCGAGGTACAATCCGCCATGGACTCTGCCTCCGCTTAGGACTAATGAGATTATGGTTCCTGTTGAGTGAGTGATGAGCGTGCTCTGTGATTTTTTTTTTTTTTTACTTAACGAAGCGAGGTTGTGTTGAGTTGATGTAGTTTTTGATATTTGTTGTAGTTTTTGGTATTTGGGACTCTAACACGCATTGGTGTCATTTTTGTAAAATCTGCTTTCAATAATTGGAAGTTGCTCTAGTACCAATGTCCACCATAGGATCAAGATTACAGTTTTATGCTATTGACATCTTGTGCATACAGTAAATACCAAAAGAAAAAAGTACCTCTCCAAAAAAGAAATACATAAAATTACCCACTTATATTTTCCTTCTGTCACCAGTTTTGAGTTGGGTCAAATTTGGAATCTTCAAGCAACATATTTGAGAAAGTTATTAACTCTGGAGATGGAACAGTTAAAGGTGAAGTGTAATGGATCTGCAAAAAGGAAACTATATTGATTCATGAAAATGTGTACATTTACCAAAACATTTGTACAACAGACATCTATTTTCAAACACAATATGCAGTTTGACCTCCAAGCTCTGATCGAGTCTATTTATACACTTTGAATATAGGAGAGATCTTATTCTTTCTTATGATGCTAAGAGCAATTATAGCTCCTGCCTAAACAATAAACTTAACATGATACCTATATATTCCAGAGCTGTTTTATGTAAGCCGCTTTTATCTGCAAGTCTTGCTTAACATCTCAATAATTATCCAGCGAGTGAAAGATGATAATCATTCTATTGAGTGCACTTCAGCTAACATATAAAGCCAAAGTCGAGAAGATAGTAACCAGATGGTGCTCTTCACCATCGAGGAAGAAATGAAACTAACCAACAGACTGGAGACGACTAAGAAAAGTTATTCCCAGGTAACAGCCTACCAAGCTCAGCAAGAAAACATTGTAGTCAAGTAACAGAAAAGAACTAATAAACGGGAAAACAAGTGAGGATATTGAGTGTTTCCTCTCACCTGAGGGTTAGTCCAGATTTTCCTGACAAGTTTGTGGGAATTTTGCCAATAAGATTATTGTTCTCCAGGAAACTGGAATGTAGAACAGAAAACACAGCGGATTCAAAATTAGTGCGTAAGTCAAAATATTGGCATTGATGAATTAAGCCCCTATAACATATGTAACAACATAAACCGATTACAAATTCACAAGAACAACCATACATATGAAAGAGTTGGACAAAAATATCTCTAATCAAGTACTATTATATTACGATAAAGTTGACTGCCAATTGCTTCCCAGGAACATGCTTATTAGCACTCCTTTCTTTTGTGTGTGAGAGAGAGAGAGAGAGAGGAACATGCTTATTAGCACTCCTTTCTTTTGAGAGAGAGAGAGAGAGAGAGATAAAGCTTATTATCACTTTTGCCTCTACTCA
Organism: Asparagus kiusianus; assembly: GCA_022839385.1. Taxonomy (NCBI): domain Eukaryota; kingdom Viridiplantae; phylum Streptophyta; class Magnoliopsida; order Asparagales; family Asparagaceae; genus Asparagus; species Asparagus kiusianus. The sequence goes on from BQKN01065469.1 coordinate 348,042, forward strand.
TATTTACTTTTCTACAAAGAAATGGCAATTGAAGAGTACACCTGAAACTCTCCCCTCCCCGCTCTTTCTATGGTTGTTCATAAGATTGAAGATACCAAGGAGAAGTAAAAAAAATAACAACTTTTGGAAAACACTTGGACGATAAGTCCATGAAACAACGGTTTCACTTCAACTTTAGATACTGTATTTGAATCCGATAGGTATACTGTAGAATTGGCAATAGATTTGATCAGAACAGGTTTTGGATAGCGCAGGAGTCTGTTTGGGTGCTGCGCAGTCGACCGCGGCGCAAGGCCGATCGACCGCGATCGTGCACGGATCCAAGGTTTGTGCCTGGACTTGGCGCGGTCGACCGTGAGACCCTGTAGGACTTTTTGGTCTCTGTCGCTGGATCGCGGTCGACCACGAGCTTTGGGCGGTCGACCGCTAATCGGGTCAGGGCCCAGTTTGAGTTTCCTGTTCAGTTTGGGTTTGGTGTTTGCTATAAATACCAACATACAAATTAGGGTTTCTTTGGCTTGGATTGGAGATTGGTTTGGGGATATTTGGAGCGCAGAAAAAAGAGAGTTTTTCTGAGAAATTGTTTGAGGGTTTATTTGGAGAGATTAAGAGATTTGTTGGTGAGATTAGTTGATTGGTTTGAGCGTTTTGTAATATCAGTTTGTACTCTTCTTCTCTATTAGTGAAAACCCAAACCCCTTCTTGCCCCGTGGACGTAGGCAATTTGCCGAACCACGTAAAACGATTGTGTTTGGATTTGTGCCGTTGTTTTGATTTGTTTGGCTTTTATCTCGATGTTTATTTGATTTGGTTCTCGAAGCACGCCCGTTTGGTTGTCCCGCTTCTGTGCTGCGCATAACAATTGGTATCAGAACTCCAGATTTCAGATCTAAGGTTTTGTCTTGGTTGGAGGAGTAGATCAATTTGGAAGTTCAGCTAGGACTTCGTTTGGTGAGAAAGGTGAGATTTTTTTGGTAAAGACTTTATCTTTTTCAGTTTGGATCTATTCTTCGTTTGTTCCGCATTGGTTTGTTGGCGCTTAGGTTATTTGGAGGAGTACATCGCTTTGGAGGCTCTTCGAGGGCTTCGTTTGGAGATAAAGGTAGGATTTTTCCTATTTGTGGATCTCGTTACCGTCGTGCGGGGTGCGATCGTTTGGAGACTCTTGTTAGGGTTTCAATTGAAGGTAAAATTCTCTCCTTTATCAGTTTGGATCTATTATTCATTTGTTGGTGCTTTGAGATAGTTGACCGAGATAGAAGGATTTCAGGCTGGGTTATTTGTTTATTGATACGGTGCATTGGATTATTGAGAAGTGCCCTTGACCTGCATATTGAAGTCCTTTGAGCACGTTGGTATGAGCAAGGAGACCGGTGTGGAGTTTGGCATTTCTATTTGATGATTGAGGGGTCTTCTATTTAGTGTTCATTCAGGCATTTAGGAGGCATCATTGGAAGATAAATTGATATTTTGATTTCCTATATTGGGGATTGTACTAAGCATTTGTGGGTTGTAACCAAGTCCCGTTGGTTTTAAAGTCCTAATAGTCAACAACAGTTGAAGAAGTGTATTGGCAGAAGGTGAAGGTACTTCATTCTGATTTTAACGGGAGGTACAAGAGGGACCTATTTCTGCATTTGTGCCGAGCTCATAACAGTTTGAGACACTTTATTGGAGAGGAAACATTGTGGCGACGAGATAAGATGATATTTTTGATTGGTTGTTCCTTTCTGGAGGGGGATCGGCGTTAGTTGTCGAGCATTGGATTTAGTATTCGGGCTTCGACATGTTTGGGTCATCTTATGCATAGGTTGCCGACTGCTGTATTTGGAGATTTTGGATCGGGTAGAGCTGCTTTAAATTTTGGTTGGCGTCGGATATTTGGTTATCCAGTATTTGATCACATCGAGGATGTGAGATTTGATCCGATTGCGCGTTTGGGATTCAGAGGCTTATTTGATTATCTGTTAGGAGCTTCTGATTTCGTTCTAAGCAGGTATGTCACATTGGACTCTCGGCAGGTGGAGAGTGTTGATTAGATCAGTTGGATATCGTAGTAGGTGGAGGGTGATGCTACTCCACGTTGGGTGGAGTTTACTCTACATACTCCAGATCATACTGCATCGTTTAGGATTTCAGCTGAGGTGACACAGATTGGGGATCATTTAGATTTGGATGCAGATGATATTGGTGAAGAGTTGCAGACTTTTCTATTTGTTTGAGGACCTTTGGAGACCGTTTGGGTGAACTACGTGAATGCTTGATTCCTTGGGCAAGATGATACGTAGGCAGTCAGTTTTGATACAGCCGATTTGGTGAGTAGATACCGACGTTTGGGTGAGTATTCGCACTCTCGTTTGGGTCTCGACTTGTTGTGGATTGAGTCTGTTGTCGTGAATCGTTTCACTTCGTACGGGACGCAACAAGTGAGGCATTTGGTTTGGTCGGTGTCGGCTCAGTTTTTAAAAGAAACTTCGTCGAGGTGGAGAATTGTAGAATCGGCAAGAGATTTGATCAGAACAGGTTTTGGATAGCGCAGGAGTCTGTTTGGGTGTTGCGCGATCGACCGCGGCGCAAGGCCGGTCGACCACGATCGTGCACGGATCCAGGGTTTGTGCCTGGACTTAGCGCGGTCGACTGCCGCGATCGACCGCGAGACCCTGTAGGACTTTTTGGTCTCTGTCGCTGGAACGCGGTCGACCGCGAGCTTTGGGCGATCGACCGCCAATCGGGTCAGGGCCCAGTTTGAGTTTCCTGTTCGGTTTGGGTTTGGTGTTTGCTATAAATACCAACATACGAATTAGGGTTTCTTTGGCTTGGATTGGAGATTGGTTTTGGGATATTTGGAGCGCAGAAAAAGAAGAGTTTTTCTGAGCAATTGTTTGAAGGTTTATTTGGAGAGATTAAGAGATTTGTTGGTGAGATTAGTTGATTGGTTTGAGCGTTTTGTAATCTCAGTTTGTACTCTTCTTCTCTATTAGTGAAAACCCAATCCCCTTCTTGCCCCGTGGACGTAGGCAATTTGCCGAACCACGTAAAACTATTGTGTTCGGATTTGTGCCGTTGTTTTGATTTGTTTGGCCTTTATCTCGACGTTTGTTTGATTTGGTTCTCGAAGCACGCCCGTTTGGTTGTCCCGCTTCCGCGCTGCGCACAACATATACCGGTGCAACTAATGAAATATATGATAATAAGTAACATTTCACTGGTTATTATGTGTGTAAGGTTAAAGAATTGTGTTGCTTGTTTCCATGGCAATACAGGAAAAGGGTATGTTCTATAATAATAAAAAATGAGCCAAATTTCACAGAAATTTATAGCTTCCAGGAATGTGGCAGGATATCTGCACTGTAGACACTAGGATATCCTAAAGACTGTAAGAAATAAAGAAGTTCGCAAAAGCTCGTCAGGAGAAAAACTGGGAAGATTGAAAGAAATATGATTCTAAGCAATTCAAGTATGATGGAATAGTAACTCGTGCATATGGTGAACCTCTAGTTATGAGAGGAAGTGTAAAATGCATCATGTTTATGGTGGTAAAAAACATATAATAACAACTTACAGCTCGTGTAGACTCTTGATATTTCCAAGCGATTGTGGAATGCCTCCAGTCAACTGATTATTCTGCAAATGCCTGCAAATGGAGATGGCATTTTTCAAGTCAACAGCCGCAAAAGTGATGAAAACAAATTAATTATTTATCTAATTAAATTAAAAGTATCGCTTACAGCTTCTCAAGCATTTGTAATCGGCCGAGCTCTGGAATAGGTCCTGAGAAGTTATTATTTGCAAAGGAGCTGCGCATGAAAAGGTTCTCAGCTAGAGTTATTGTTCTAAAAGTCGCTAATGTTTCTACAATAACGCAGTTTAGAAACTTACAGAGCAGTTAGGGCTGTCAGATTTGCAATATTAGGTGAGAGAGATCCCAACAGACCCATGCCTGACAGATTCCTGGAATAAGAGAAAAACCAATATACATATAATGGCGACAAACAGAAAAAAAAATCAAAATAAAACAAAGTCAGATATGAAGTTTAACTCACAGAGAGATCACACGGATACGTGACCCACCAGAGCATGTAATTCCAGACCATGTGTATCCGTGAGGCAAACAAGGATCCCCATTCCAATCAACTGGTGGGTTTTGAATGCTTTTCTTTATTCTATCTAACGCAATTACTATGGAGATAAATGATAAGAATATTGTCAATAAATGCAATTCAACTCTGGTGTACACAATACGTAGGCAGACAGACGTACCATCACGTGTAAGAGTTATTCCTCCAAGAGGAATAACACCAAAAATCTCCCCTGCGTTGATTATGGGAGGCATAGAAGATAAAGGAGAGAGAGTAATCTTTGTAAGACCAGAAAGATTCCATTGGGTCGCAAAGACAGCAAGCCCAGAAGATGTAACCTTCAAATTATCGTAGAAACTATAGTCATTTATAAAGATATCGAGTGGTCTGGTGGCCTGAAATGATTGATCTGCAAAGTAAAGAGCAATGTAGTAGCTAGAGTCTGGAAGAAACAGTGGAGGCCATTGCAATTCCATGGGACCTTCTTGATCAGTTGTCAGGGCAGTACTAAAAACATTTGTAGGTGGGAGGTTCCAAAAACCTGCAGCTGAAATGTCTTTAGTTCCACTTGTTGCCCGAGCATCGCCAATAAATGGTTGCCAATATCTATTGAATCTGTCATCTGGGTACCTATATCTCCAGAAATGTGAAAGCATTCCATCAGATACAAATATACAAGGCAAAAGGTTACAGATGCTTAAAAGTCACAACAAAGTCCAACATATTTAAAAAGGTAAAGGACCTTGACTGATCCCATCTTTGCATTTAACAACGACCACATTAATGGATAGCTAAACGGAGTTGAAATAGATGAAACTAATTAAGGAAACAATGGCATACAGAATTCTGAAACTGAAAATTTTCCCAGTAACCAGAACGTACCTTTGTACAAGTTAGATAGAGCAGCATGGCTCCGGCAATAGGCACATAGGTTGAAAACCATAGGAATATGGGAGCTAGTTTCAAGTTTGACAGTTGGTATATAAACCTGGGGAGAACTGTGTAACAGATGAGCTTATTATGGACACTGCCAGTTTGACAGACAAAATCCGCAAGACGCGCACACATGCTATAAGCCGATTGCTTGAAGAAAAATACGGGTGTTTAGAAATTAGCAATTCAACTACCAAGATGTCCTGGTAGATCCTAGACAACAATATACGTATTGAGGTTTGAAGTATGGCAATGATCCATATCGATTACACCACAACGTATTTGAAGCAAGCCAATCAATGCAACAAGATATGGGCTAAACCAACTAGTAGAGGCCGAGCCGCACATGATGAGACTTGAGGTTAAATTTCTTCTTCTTGGTTAGATAGTCAATGGCTGCTGGCATGACTAAAACTTAGCAAGGGAGAGATCACTAGGATAGTTTTCAGTTGCTAATCCTCTCTAGATATTACTATGTGCGTTTCGCTCAAACAATCAGCGAAAAGGGAGGAAGATTTCTTGTCATCCGTACCTCGTAATTGGCCCGTCGTGTCCGAATCTGCTCCTGGCCACGAGGCCCAGAGCATTCTTAGTAAAATCAGTCGAATTATACACCGAGTCCTCCAATATAATCATCTCCAGCGCATTAATGAACGGGTCGGACTCGGTGTAGTAATTCCCAGCAACGCAAACGCTCATAATCTTCCCCCTAGCCAAGAACACCCCCTCATAGCTCGAAGCCATCCCACTCACATAGTCCCTCGTCGTATTCACCACCGTCCAGAAGGTCCCGTCAACGATCTGGTCGAACACCGGCGGCGCCGCAGGACGACCGCCGCCGCCGCCGTGGTAGAAGTAGGTGGTGCGGACGAGGTAGCGGGCCCCGCGGAAGGTGGGGATGGAGTAGCAGGACTTTAGGGTTTTGGATCGGCGGGGGTCGAAGGGGAAGGACCGGAGGGTGGAGAGGAGGGGGAGGAGGCTGCCGGCGGCGGCGGCGGCGGATCTGGGGACGCCGGCGGAGACGAAGGGGTGGTCGGGGATGTAGGTCAGGTTGTTAAACTCGAGGGCGGAGTTGGACCCGCAGTTCAAGAGGAGGCCTCTGGGGGGGTGAGAGAGGGCTTCGGTGGTGACGAGGAGGGACAAAGATAGCAACAGGAGGAAGGAGGAAGGGGGAGGCATTGGAATTCGACGGTGATCGAGCTAAATTGAGAAGTGAAGTGGGGGGGTTGCCAATTCAAAAGAGAGAGAGAGAGAGCAGGTAGGTGGTGTTGCGGTGGGGAAATCTTTTGAAATGGAGTTGGGAAGAAAAGAGGAGAAGATGTCAATAATAAGGGGGAATAATAAACAAAGAAAGGAGGGATATACGTATTATTTGATTCGACTTTTACCGCTTGGAAGCGAATGAAATAGCACCTGGAGCGGGCTGAGGGTGAAGCGTGACGAAGAGCGAGGGAGCTTAGGGGCCGTTTGGATTGATTTTTTTGGAGCTGTAAAATGGGGAAAGCTGCCAAAAATGTTAGCTTTTTGACGGTTTTTCCCTAAAATCACCTCTTATGGACTGTTTGGCTGTTGTTGGTAAAGTTGTGTATTTATGACACAACTTGAAAAGTTGTTGTCCACCTTATCAATTTCACTTTTATATTTTTCTTTGTTTGTTTTTTATTTCATTGGAATCATAAATTGCTTGTTTGGTTTGCAAATGTAACTTTAATTGTTTGTTTGGAAAGTGTAAAAATGATCCCTACTCAAATGATCATATTGGTTGGAATTATTTTTTATTATTTTTTTCTGATTTCAATGTCAGCTTTCTTCTAAAATCATGTCTTTTTTTTTATAAAATCACTTTACAAGCCACATCAGCATATGAAATCACTTTACACTATTTTCACAACTACAAACAAACAATTGAAAGTGATGAAAGCTGACATCGGAACCCACTTTTTTACACTTTCCATCCTTTTACATAGTAAAAACATACAACCAAACAACCCTTAAAGAGACGATTTTGGGGGAAAGCTACCAAAAAGCTGACATTTTTGACAACTTTTCCCCATTTTACAGCTCCAAAAAAACAATCCAAACGGGCCCTAGTGATGTCTGCTTTAATGATCGGCTCGCACTTAATGACCCCTTGTTTGATGAATTTTCCTCCAACTTTTTTCCGACACGACCGTGACACTGATAAACTAATTTTATAGCAATTTAATACTTATTGCTTGATGAATTTGTTGTTAAACATACCCTAATCAAAATTTTAAACTAGTCCAACTATATATTGAAATAGAATTACCATAATTTTAATACTAAATTTTTAAAAAAATTAATAGTCAAATTGTTGCCAAACTAGCTTATAAATATTCATGGGGAAAAAAAACTGGGGGGATAATTCTCTTCTTTTAGAAACAAGTGGGTATATAAGTGCAATATGGGGAAAACAATAGGGTATTTAAGTGTCGTCTATAGCCTTGTCAATTTGCCGGCTAACCAGAGAGGGTTTATTTGAACCTGGCTGTCACGCAATAGCATTTTGTTTACATTCATATTGGGCCTAAGCCCATATGTTACGAAGCTCGGATTCGACAAACCCGGCCCAGTAACAAAATGGCCTGCTACTTATCCGAAAAGCCCAACGAAATTCATCAAGGCGCAAAATAACGAAATTCGAATTTTCCAGCTTCCCACAAATGTCTCGAATTTCTATAAACAGGTGGCGGGGTTATTCTAAATAGCCTCCAAAAACTGCTTTTTATTGCCAAAACCGAAACCCCCCTGGCTCACTCACCACTCAATCCCTGCTTTTTTGTATTCCCGAAATACCCTTTTTCCCTTTCCTCTCACCAATTTCAGACTGTGTCCCCAAATCCTCTCTCTCTCTCTCTCACATCTCCAGCTGCGCTTGATGGAGGGAGATCACCAGCATCAGCAGAAGGAATCGGCGATGGACAAGCAGCGCAAAGGCCAGAAGAGGAAGCTGGAAGAGGACGCGTCGTCGTCAGCAGCGATGGTTATAGATATCGAAGAGAGACCGAGCAGAGGCGAGATCCTCCACCACCTGTCGCCCGAGACCCTAGATCTGGAGGTGAAGACTCAAGTTGAGGTCCTGCAGAGGAGATTCTCATGGCGGGAGCCTGATCGGTTGGCCGCCAAGCGTGCGACTCACGTGCTGGCTGAGCTCGCCAAGAACGGTAATTGATTCTCCTTAAGATATCGTGCCCCCCCTCCGATTTGATGAGTATATCGAGGGATTTTGTTCGCAGAGGAAGTCGTGAACGTGATTGTTGAAGCTGGAGCGGTGCCGGCACTCGTGAAGCACCTGAAAGAGCCTCCGGCGATCGCCGGAGGAGAGAGGCCGTTCGAACATGAAGTTGAAAAAGGCAGTGCCTTTGCTTTAGGTCTTCTTGCGGTAAAGGTATAGCTTCTTCTATCCTCTTTTGGATTTTTGAGTTGAAAAATAAATTTAAAGGTTTAGAATGAGTTATATTCTTTAGATACTTTCGTCAAAATTGTCACTAAACATTGGTCCATTATGTTTCTCAGAAGAATTGAATTGCTAATAGCACATGTGCCTGTGCATTGATGAATACCCCGTTAAATTCGGACTTCTATTTTTCAGCTTATTCAGTTTAGTCATCTTAGGTAGCTGGAACTGATGCTTGGCTGCTTTTTTTTTTTTTTTTTTGAATGCTTTTCTTGGCTCACTCGAAGAATTGATCTCATATTTGATTGTTGAACAGCCTGAGCACCAACAACTCATAGTTGATGCTGGTGCCTTGCCTCTTCTTGTTGATCTCTTGAAAAGGCATAAGAAAAGTTCCAACTCTCGTGCAGTTATTAGTGTAATAAGAAGAGCAGCTGATGCGATAACCAACCTTGCTCATGAGAACAGCAGCATCAAAACTTACGTCAGGTTGTCTTGTTAGCTCTCTTATTTGTCTCCTAAATTAAATTGTTTTACGATTATTTCCAATCATGATATTTTTTTTCTTTCTTTTTCTTTAAATTCAGGATTGAAGGTGGGATTCCACCTCTTGTTGAATTGCTTGAATTTATTGATCTGAAGGTGCAAAGAGCAGCCGCAGGTGCCTTGCGGACCTTGGCATTTAAAAATGATGAAAACAAGAACCAAGTGAGTAATCCCTAAATATAATCTTATTACACTATCTGTAAACAGAACTTTATCTCACGGTTCGTTTTCATCTGTCTTCTTTTGCAGATAGTGGAGTGTAATGCTCTTCCTACCCTAATTCTCATGCTTAGGTCAGAGGATGCTGCCATCCACTATGAGGCGGTAAGCTCCCTTATTAATGTACTTTCATAGTAGACATTGTAAAGTTTGCCATCATTCAAGAGAAAGTCTACGGGGGCTATAATCGATGATTTAAATGGGCTTTGTTCTCTACAATCGACGTGTATACTCTTAAGTCTTATCTGGGTCGCTTTTTTATGATGTGATATTGTTTGAAAATTGCATAGAGTAGAGAATAATTATGGTCGTTTGTTGTTGACTAGTGATTGATTAGTTATGTAACTGACTGCTAAGTATTTGGATACAATTGCACATCAACCTAAAATATTTGTCTCTAATCTCTATCAGATTGGTTCCACACATTTCACCACAAAAACTATGAAAGCTTCACATATTCTGAAAATTAGTTAAACTAGTTATACGTTGTAACTGGTAAACAGTAATTATACTCGTGAATCCTGGATAAAATCATGTCTCATGACCACAAAAATGCACATTTTTAAGTTTGTAGGTTCGTAGTGAATAATTCAATTTCAAACAATGAAGATGGTGCACCTTATTTTACTTTTAACTTTCTTCTGTCAGATGAGCGTCAAGGTCTCTTTGTACTACACATGATTAAGTGTTATCTTGTCAATCTATTAGGTGGGTGTCATTGGAAATTTGGTACATTCCTCCCCAAACATAAAGAAGGAGGTTCTTGCAGCAGGCGCTTTACAGCCCGTTATTGGCTTATTAAGGTATTACTTTGCCCTAATGCACCCTCTATTTCCATAACATTGTGTTTTACACGAAATGTTGCAAGCGTAAGGTTATTAACAAGCCCTTTTCTTTACCCTATATTAGGAATATGATTAGGTTTATTAGTTATGCTGCCACTTAAGTGATTATTTTAAGTGATTACTTTCCTCCTTAGTTTTGCAAAATTTTATCTTGTTGAAGATACAGGGCTCTATTTTTCAAAAAATTATACTCAGGAAGCTCTTTGATCATGTAAGCCAATGTTCTGATCATCTGCATTGTACTCTTGATATCTTATATGGTCAGGAATGTTTTCGGGGAAGTCTCTTTCAAACTCTTGAACTAATATAGTGCCATCATGTGATGATGATACTCAACCTAATAGTACATTTCCTAATATGTTTACCTCTGAAAACTGAAATGTAGGTATACTATTATGAAATACCAGTCCTTGAATACCAGAAGGACAAGGGTAAACACACTATGCATTCGTTTCCTATTCTTATTGAAATTGAGTGCACTGCCCCGAAGGTGAAAGTTTCTCCTTTACCTTCTACTATCAAGAAGTGGAAGCATAGCTATGAAGCATTGTTCTGTGGTCTAACATACCATCACCTAACCTGTTGTGTGGCATTGTTCTGTGATCTAACTCACCATCATTAAATTTCAACCTCTTAATAAGAAACCAACAAGTTTTCAATGATAATTTTCTTCTACATGTATAAAGTGTCTGTATGTTGTAACATAATTATCCTATATGCATATTTGAGATCAAAAACTTGGTAAACTTTTCACCTGACATGATGTACTGACAGTTCATGCTGTACGGAGAGCCAGAGAGAAGCTGCTTTATTGTTAGGACAATTTGCTGCAACTGATTCAGATTGCAAGGTGGTGTTATACAAATATGCACATGCTCAGTATTTTGTCAGCTTATATGCAAATGTGCATCTGTTTTTTTTCCTCGTAAAATAATTATGCATCTAAAATTCTGACTTGGGGTCTTTGTAATCTGCAGGTACACATTGTACAGAGGGGTGCTGTCAGGCCTTTAGTTGAGATGCTACAGTCTCCAGATATTCAACTTAAAGAGATGGCTGCTTTTGCTCTTGGAAGATTGGCCCAGGTCAGCCATCTATCTTGTTATGAATAATATTTACACTAAAGGAATCTTGTTGCTGTCGTACAAGTGTGTACTGCAAATACAAAGGAAATGGACATACAAATTGTTTCCACCTAACAAACTATATCATGGGAAATTTATGTTTTGGAACCTTCCAAGTCCCTCTCACTCTATATCAAGCAACTGTTTTGTAACTGATGAATAAATGAATTGGCAAGCCCTGCTCAACTTATTTAGCTGTGTTGCAGTGGCAGTTTGTGGTCTGATCCTATCTTAGAAACTAGCACATTTACCTGTTGTGAATCTGTACCTAAGTTATGAAGTTTCTTATGTAGGTATTCTCATTAAGTAATCAACAGTGACCATTCTGTTTAGATTGTTTATGGCTCCACACACTAACAGCAAACCCAATTGCCTAATATGAGCCTTAAAGGCAAATATCATAAAACAATATGTGTGATAATAATGTCTATTTTTACTTTCTGTGATTTGATTTTTACTCTCGGTCTGTGCTGAGTTTATAGACCACTGGTCATTCGTGAGAACTCTCCATCCTGATATTCTTTTTTCCCTTAGGACTCACATAACCAGGCTGGTATTGCATATAATGGTGGTTTGGCGCCTCTACTAAAACTTCTTGACTCAAAGAATGGATCTCTACAGCACAATGCAGCATTTGCTCTCTACGGAATTGCAGATAATGAGGTGACTTTATTGACGGTCCTGAATTATGTTTCCAGATTCTGAGGATTGTCTAGATGCTAATCTTTGGCAGTCACTGTTAATTGAATATACTACGCTATTTGTAACTTACATTTTCTATTTTGTAGGATAACGTCTCAGATTTTATCAAGGTGGGAGGTGTTCAGAAGTTACAAGATGGAGAATTCATTGTCCAGGTACTTTTTTGTTGAAACTTTGGTGTCATTTTCTATTTGAAGTGCTACATTCAGCAAACATTTTTGAAGCTGTTATGATTTGCTTATAGGCAACAAAGGACTGTGTAGCCAAGACATTGAAACGGTTAGAGGAGAAGATTAATGGAAGAGTAAGTTTTGGTTGTTTCAATTTAGATTGCCACTTGAATCCTCTTTAATGTTATAACATTTTGACCATCTCTATTCTTCTCTCATAAGATGCATTGTTTTGTTCTAGGTTCTAAAGCATTTGCTTTACATGATGCGAGTAGGAGATAAAGCTGTACAAAGACGTGTTGCTTTGGCTCTATCTCACCTGTGTTCTCCTGAGGACCAGAAGACAATTTTCATCGATAATAATGGTATCACTACTTGCTAGGACGTTTTATGATCCTTCTTACTAGTGTAATAGAGAACATGTTTGCCTGCCAGATTTTATCTCCTGGGACTAAATAAAAAGGAACAAATGCTTTAGCTCTTCTCTTACAAAAGCTTCCTTATTATAGATAAATATTATCAGAAAAGGCTATTTAACTTGATCAAATAAATAGAACCTCTTTTTGGTCCTTAAAAATTGGAGTAACCTTGTGCGAAATTATTTATGAGGTTTAGTCAATTTTCCTATCATTTTCTTTCCTTGAATAATAGGTGGATAACTCCCATTCTCTCCCTTGTAAGGTGAAAAATTCATCTGAAAGTTCGTATCTTTTGTTGCCTGCCCCAACCCCCAACAACCCCAAAAAAAATAAAAAAGAATACAAACTTTGCTGCTCTTCAGAATAAGGACATTCTTAGATATATATTCCATCCTTTGTGGCTATTGTAAATTGAATTTGATTTATTATTTTAGTGTATGTATTGTAAAATTGGTCGATGCATCTGTAACTGCATTAATGAGTTCTTATATACTTAAGTTTTTAGCACATAGTTTAGAATTGTTCAATATTTATTATGATCGCTAAGATTGAAACAGTAAATGATAAGCCACTGTTCACAATTAGCTTTGTGTAGCAAGCAATATTCAGGTTACATGATAAAAATGTAAGTGAATTTGGCTTTATGTCAGCTCATAAGAATTCATTGTTCTTTGTTAAGACTTAAGATAGTGCTTGATGCATGTTTGTATTATCTGTTAGTTGTGGTGCTACAATCTTTAAAGAGACAAGGAAGGATCTTGTGACCCCTGCTTCAATTTATGATCAAATCTCTTTTAAGTTCCTATTATGGCCAATATATTCACTTTTAGTTGCGTAGTCATGAAAAAAGGTATAATTTAGTGTACAGTCTGTGCGTTTATGGGCCTAAAACATATATTTGGTTCTTTTATATGGCTCATGAGGAAGATATCATCATGCAGATTTTCATTTTATATTCACAAAAGAGACATGCATGAGCTTATTTATATAACAGAAAATTCACATCACGATAGGTTATGTTTAATGGACAGAATAATATCTGTTTCATGCAGGGCTTGACTTGCTTCTGGGTCTTCTTGCCTCTACAAATACGAAACAACAGCAAGATGGTTCTGTTGCACTGTGTAAGTTGGCGAACAAAGCCATGACACTGTCTCCTATGGACACAGCTCCTCCTTCTCCAACACCACAGGTTTGTATTTTTTGGAAAATGTTGAAAGAATCATCCAAGGGTAGAATTAGATTGTCAAAGCTGTATCATCCATTGCAGATCTGAATGATCTTATTCTTCTTCTTTACAATTGTAAAATCCTTCAATAGGAGCCTATCCTTTTATGTTGATTGGATTTTTTTTCCTACACCTTTACTTCCTGCGCTTGTTTGATAAACACTCACAATTGCAGGTTTATCTTGGTGAACAATACGTGAATAGTTCCACGCTATCCGATGTTGTCTTTCTAGTTGAAGGTTGTAATTATCTCTTTCTCTAAATAATTGAATATTTGGTATTGTTTATGTAGTCAAGATCTCGAATTATCGTAACATGAGCTTTGTTGCTTAGGATAGTGTTCATGATCGTAAAAATGCAGGTTATCCAACATGCTTCCCTTTCTTTTTCAGGTAGACGGTTTTATGCACATAGGATTGCTTTACTTGCTTCTTCAGATGCATTTCGTGCCATGTTTGATGGTGGATACAGGGTGAGTTGATTTTTTAAAATCAATTCTTGTTATGATATCTTAAAGATTGTGAACCTTCCTGACTGTGATTAACAGCGAATGATGAACCTATTAGCTTGGCATTGTTTTTCTAATTAAAACAAGTATACACAACCTAATCATCCATGTGATTTCAGTGCTTGTATTGCTTTTAAGAGAATATATCTGGTAGATTTGTCTGAAAAAGTAAAATCCTGTCCCTTAGCTAAATAAGTTCTCTCCTAGTTGATCCTATTGAGAAGACATTATTCATAGGGAATATATGTACATAATTTACACAGGATAAGCTCTCACAGACACACATACAAAATAAAAAAGACGAAACGTTAAAACACCAACCCACCATTCCCAGTGTTTTTGTGTGGTAGTGCATGCGTGTGCACGCATAGGACAAAGAAAGGAATAAGCTTCTATTAAGAGAATGAAGCGTATGAACTTTCACTGTTATCTGGCTTGAGGTAAAAGATGATTGTATTGCCATCGTAATTGTTTATTCATTGATATTTGTAACGCATGCTTTAAAAAAAATAAAATTTTGATGCTGTTTGACGTTGTATTCTATTACATGTCACTTTTATTAGATTTCTGAAATATTTCTCTATTTGATATCGTACATATACAGGAAATGTAGACGTTTTATGTGACATAATAAGTTGCACTTTAGCGTTCACTAATGTGTGTAACTACCTATTAACTTAATCTCAAGAGAAGACTCAGGTGATGTATGCTCTTCATTGATAATAATTTGTATTTGATAATCCTCAGATCCATTTGTGGAACATAACAAGTTGAAGAAAATAATTTAAATATCTTCTGTTAGTAACTCATTTTTCTTTGAATATCAATAAAAACATATGTAAGTAACTGTCACTTGGAACCCTTAACAGGAAAAGGAAGCAAGAGATATTGAGATCCCAAACATCCGATGGGAGGTGTTCGAGTTGATGATGAGGTTTGTATACACTCTTTTATGTTCATGATTGTCTCAACGGTCAATGTTGGTACATAAATTTGCATATTTCTTGAAATTTTCACAAACAATTGTATGGGCAACTGAATTCACATTTTACTTGATTATGATACAGCTCAGTTTAACTTAAAAATTCTACATAATTGGTATTATCTAATCATTTCTGGATTTTACGGTTAATTTGATTACTTACATTGTGAGGGCTAGGGGTGCACAAAAAATATATGTATCTAAGGAAATATCTATGTCTGTATCCATTAGGATGCAGATATGGTTACTAGAATCTATATCCATAGGATATGGATCCGTGTCCGAATTATCCAAATATATGTTGGTCATACAGTTGCAATAGTTTGAATCCTTAGAATAATGGATTCGAGGTAAATTTTGATGATCAAAAGACTTATTCTTAGCTTTATAGATATAACGAACATATTAATGAGCTCTCTTGTGTCATATGCACTATATTCTTTTTCAATATTATTTGGTTCTCATATTTGTATTCTATCTGCATGTATAGCTTATATATCCGCGTGGATATCCATATATGTGTTTGATTTTAGCAGATAGAATATGAATTTTACTCGCCGAGGCATATCAGTATCTGAATCTGTGGTTGGTAAGCAGATATGGATATGATGAGTACCATATCTGAGCTGTATTTGAATTGTATGCTACCCTAGTGAGGGCTATACCCTATGCATAACTTAGGGTTTCGTAGCTAAATTTATGGCTTAGTTGTATTGTATTGTATTTATATCATCGATTAGTATTACTATACGATGCATACATGCCTATTTCATTGTCTCTTATTTTTGCCAAATACTTTCTAAATTTTCTTTATCTTAACCAAATTCCAAACTTGTAATGCTTGCTATGGTACTTTTGCACTCCAAACTTGTGAGGTATGACTATAATTAGGATTGACATTATACTTTTTATCTTGTCGTCAGATTCATATACACAGGATCTGTTGAAGTAACTATGACTATTGCACAAGATCTCCTGAGAGCAGCAGACCAGTATCTCTTAGAAGGTCTGAAGCGATTATGTGAATATGCAATTGCTCAGGTGACTGTAAAATCTGTTACATTTTTGAATAACGGATTAAAATTGAATTCTAGTTATATTTCTTGCTCTTTAACTTAAAACTTCTTATTTGTGTCCAGGATGTTAATCTTGAAAACATCTCCAGCATGTATGAATTATCAGAAGCATACCATGCGATGTCTCTAAGGCAAACTTGTGTTCTATTCGTCTTGGAGCAATTTGACAAGATAAATGCTAGGTCAGGGTCTCCTTTCACTCCTTGTATCCATCTTCACACGTCTCTTTAAAGATCAGACATGGTATTGGGTAGGGATGTCAAATGAGTGGTTTTGGTTGGGTTTTGGTTGAGTCATAAATGAGTGGACACATTTATGACCACTTAACCATTTATGATCCATTTAGCATTTGCTAAATGGGTCACTTCTCAACCACCTATTTACTAAATGGGTGGTTCATGGGTGACCCAATAACCCATTTAATTATGATTATGATGTTTTTATATATATGTAAGTTTTAAGGATCTATTTGCAAACTTTCAGGGGTTTTCTGTAAACTTTTAAGGGGTTTTTTGCAAACTTTCAGGTGGTTTTCTGCAAACTTTCAGGGTGTTTTCACCAAACTTTCAGGGAGTTTTCAGCAAACATTTAGGGGGTTTTCTGTAAACTTTCAGGGGTTTTTTGCAAACTTTTAGGGGGTTTTATATAAAATTTTAGGGGGTTTTCTATAAACTTTTAGGGGATTTTCTGCAAACTTTCAGGAGGTTTTTGTAAACATTTCTTTCTCAATTGAGTCGACTACTTGGGAAAATCTCTTTTGTGCGTCAATATCTCAACTCACTGATCGCAAATAACAATGGTTCTAATTACTCAAACTAGATTAAAGCATAAACATATAACTTTTTCCCTTTCTTCTAAATTCTCCAATATCCACACGTAGCAAAAGTACCTAACCTTAACATTAAATTAAGAATATGAGACGGGTTCCTCCAAAAGGAAAGTCATGTAGGCATCAAAGACCAACTATATATGCAACAGTTAAATCTTGAGTGTGTTCCTCCAAAAGAAATTGTGAGCGCCTATTTTTTATATTTATATATCATTGAGGGTGTTTTTTGCAATTTTTAAATGTTTAAGGGTGTTATTTGCAAATTCGATATTTATAGGGGACTATCGAAATTTTTTAGATTTCATGTGTCATTTGCAAGTTTAGAAAATTCTAAGATTTTTTGTAGTTTTGAACTCTTGAGGGTGTTTTTTGCAATTTGTAAACTTTGAGGGTGCTTTTTGTAAATTATAAATTTACAGGGGGTTGCTAGTAATTTTTGAATTTCATGTGCCATTTGTAGGTTTTGAAATTTCAGGATGGTTTTGTAATTCTAAACTATGGATGGTGTTTTTCTAAAAATTTATAACTTTGAGGGTGTTAATTGCAAATTTTAAATATGTAAGGGGACTATTGAAAATTTTTAGATTTCATGTGTCATTTGCAAGTTTAGATTGTTTGGTAATTTTGAAGTCTTGAGGGTGTTTTCCTCATTTTCTATAACTTTTAAGGGTATTTTTTGTAAATTATAAAATTTCAAGGGGCTATTGGTAATTTTTGAATTTCATGTGCCATTTGTGAGGTTAGAAAATTTTAATAGCTTTTTTTATTAACTTTTAGCTCTTGAGGGCGTTTTTATAATATTTTAAACTTTGAGGGTGTGTTTTGCAAATCTCAAAATTTTAAGGGGCTTTTAGTCATTTTAAGTGTTTTCTATAATTTTTAACTTTTAAAAATAAGTTTTATAATTTTTAATATTTTAAACGTTGAGGGTGTTTTTAAAACAATATCCATCTAAATGGGTAAATGGGTGGGTAATAACCCGCCCATTAATGACCCATTTATCTTTAATAGAAATTATACCCACTTATTTATGGTCCATTTAACTAAATGGGTGGGTTTGGATGGTTCATTTGACGGGTGGGTATGGGTAGGCAATTGGTTTTGGGTCCATTTTGCCATCCCTAGTATTGGGTCACTTTCATGGTTTCATTATTAACCTTTTAAAATGCAGAATGCCACAAACCACAAAGCTCTTATCATGTCATGAATATTTACAGTTTACCTCAACTGATAAACCCTGGTAAATTTACACGTAGATTTAAGAGAAACTACTAAATATCTCCCCTAAACCTTAATGGTCTCCTCCCTCCTGCCAGAGCTATTAATGGAAAATGGCAAGTATAAATTGTATGTCAAGGTTTGAAGGGCTGATAGTACGATTGAAATAAAATTGATTACAGAATAATTTCTGTTATGTATTTAACCGGCATCAAAACTCCTATGTTCTGTCGTATCTTTAAGGTGTATATGGTGTCCAAGATTTACATGTCTGATGTGCTTTCACATGTCTATATCTTGACGAGTAGTTTGATGTAAGAGTATTCGTAAATGATAAAGCATATGGTACCGGAGGATGTTAGAAGAACTACTAGCTTGGTTTTCGTAAGTCATACTGCTTATACCAAAGGTCTCATATACCTTTCTTTCATATTTTATGTAGGGACAGAAGTAGGAAATTGGCAATGCATGTGAATCATGACCTCATGAGATAAGTGGTAGGATCACAAGGTAGCGAGTGAGTCCTGTAGGAGAGGGGATGAGAGATTGAGGTTATATTAAAAAAACATTATATGTTTACTATAGTGAACTGCCAATTTCGTACTGTAAGAAACATCCAAAAACCTAGAGAGTATCTCACACATGTAGCATGTTAGCAGGTCTAATTTTTAGTTGGGTGGTGGAGAGAAGCTCAAGCTAATAATTGTTAGGCAAAATCATATATTGTATTTTAAGGTTACTGGTTTATGTTTTTGTGGCTGCATTGCTTTTTGCACAATTTTTTCTCCAAAATCTTTACATAGGTGCTTCAATCCGGTAAAACATCTCTTGCGTCTTAAACTTTCCTTTCCAAATGATGAAATATCTGCCCTGTTGAACTGTTTTTGTGAAATCTCTTGCTTTTAGCTTTCCTTTTCAATTGATGAAATATTTTTCCCGATGGTATGTTTCGCAGGCATTCTCTTTTGATCCCACGTATTATCCCAGAGATTCGCAGTTACTTTTCTAAAGCTCTTCTACCTAACCAAAGGAATTCTCGGACCTGATCATCCACTGTCGACTTCATGTAAACTAACACAAAAATGCTGGGGTCTGTACAGTTTTGTGACCTTTCTGGCAAGTTACTGCTGCTGTTTTTTTCTTGGGGGAGCATGGATGAGACTGGTCGATACCGGAAGAAAGACAAAAAAAATGATCTTTCTGAACTTTGAGCTTATCCTTTTTGAGTAAAACTCAGCTCAAGATTTCTGGGGTTGTTTTCTTCACCTTTCAGCTATAGGAAAGCTAGTTTCATCAAACCTTCAAACGAATTAGGATTCTATGGTGAGCACGGTTCATTTGGCATATCATTTGTGATACAAGGGTCGGAGTTTTACCGAAGAGAGGAGCGTATCTGAGAACCCATGGAAAAGGTTATTTAGAGCGTGAGAAAACCTGTTGGGCTGTTTGCTATCATCCCATGTAATGTTCTTTCTCCTTCGTTCCTATCGCGATGCAAATTCCTCCAGGATGTGGAAAAATCATTGCCCGCTTTGAATTGTGATGTTGTAGAAGCCATATGGCTAATTAAGTTGTGAGCTGTCTCCTATATCAACATTAAGATAACCCATTTGTTTAGTAGTCGTCCTCGCGGTGGCTGGGTGTTTGGATCAAGGATTTGCAATTAATTCGGTAGTCCAACAAAATCCAGAATCAAACTGGCACGTGCCTTTTGCCGACGTTCATAGTAGTCACACAGCAGCAGTAGAAGTATTTACCCAGAAAAACAAGTCTCACCTGAGAGTAGAGTTTTTATTTATTTATTTATTTATTTTAATTCACTCAGCGGATCCATCGGCAAAAGCGAAAAAACCAAAAGGTAGTAAGCTTCAAGCGGCAGTACTACAGACCGCAAATAAATTTTCTTTTTTGTTTGTGAAGGGGGCAAAAAAAAAAATGAATGGTTATATTTGTGTGCCGTCAGAGCCCGACCAGTAAGCACATATCCGGTGACAACAATCATCGTATCAAGACCCATTTCCATATTTCACGTGTCCCCTTCTAAATTAACTCATTATCAAAATAATAATAATAATAATTCACCTAACAAGCCTAAACTCCACCCGCAGCTTCAACTACTCCTCAATTAATTGAGCAACATTAATTATTGAATCTGTAGCTTTATCTATATCTACGTCTAGGGCCAACTTGTATAATCAATGTGTCCCTTCTTGCATAAACCAAACTTGTCTCATACTTACTCATGTCTCATGCTGTTGTTTTCGTCAATTTTTGATTTTTTATGTAAATACCGTATAAATGGATGCTGACTTCCCATGTTTTCTTAAGTTACTTTGAGCTATAAATGGATGCTGACTTCCAGTTGGAAGTATGGGAGAAAAAATTTAATTATATCAAGATTATTGACGGTCTCTTTTCTTTCTCACTTGTTAGAAGGAAGTGGTCATATTGAGAGCTCCGGTGCTGGAACTGATGTTCATCCTTTGGGGTTGGATCAGAAGAATCTCAGCAGCTGGTCTTGTTTGCACTAAAACAAAGCAATTCTGTCATTACTTTTAAGGATTTTGGCTCAAATTCAAATGTTTCCTCAACAGTGAATGCATTGTCTTCCAATATGAATGCTGTGGACAAAATGGATCAGACAGTTTCTAATGATTCTGAGGAAGTTGTAGTCTCTGGTGATCCAATGGAAAATATAAGGGCTGATATATTGATGCCAAACCAGGATCCATCTTTTCAGCCTGTTGATAATGAGTGCTCTGATGGATGTAGCACTTATAAAGGCTTATCTACTGCTTCTAAAGAGGATACAGCTGTCACAGAAACATTTACTGAAGATCTTCTTTCATTGCAAATGCCGAATAAGAATACTGATAATCCAGTAGATTGTGACTCAGTAGTTTTTCCTGTTCGAGCTATAACTTGTGCAGATCCCATTTTATCAAATGGAAGAAATGTTGAGCTCTAGTTTATTATGTTGTTACTGAAATTTTGAGATTTGCCCTGTTGGTTCTTATCTTGATTAGAAACTGAGCAAGTTTATTTAAAGATGAAATGTTGAGCTATGATGAGTAGCGGTTATAATTGTTAAAATAACTTTGAGACTTTCGTAGTAGCTTGAAAAGAGCCAGGGTAAGTTTTTTCTTGATTATTGGTTTACATTTTTGAAGTAGGTTGAAATTCTATGTTAAATGGGTCATAAATGGGCAAATGGTCGGCCCGTTTATTAAATGGGCGGGTAAAAACCCGCTCATTTAGAAAATGTTAAATGGGCCATAAATGGGCAAATGGGCAAAACATGCCCGCCCATTTATGGCCCGCCCATTAATACCCAAACCCACCCATTTAACATCCCTAACGTCTACCTTGTACATAAACTTTGGAACCCCCCAATTGATGAAAACATTGATATGATCCGATCAAATACGGTTTATTAAAACAAAAGCACCCTTCTCTTCCCAAATTTTCCGTTACCAGGGGAGATGGTGGTGATACTAGAGAAGAGAGCTGGGCTTCTTTATTTACTGGTAATGGTCGCTACGCTTTATAACTTGTCAGCTCTGGAGTCTAGACTCCTCTCGCCACATCCTTCCCATCTGAAAGCAGAAAGTTTGGAGAGGAACGCAGATTCGAATTTCGATCAGGAGAACCCCTTCACCGCCACCAAAAGAGTAGTACCGGCACGCCCAGATCCGCTGCATCTACTTCTTTATTACTATAAGAGAACAACAAAATAGTTTAAAATGAACAGTAACCTAAGGCTTTGAACAAATGAAAAAAATAAAATGAATAACCAACCCCACAGTTTCACACATAAGCCACGTTCTCCTTCAAAATCTCCGTCTCATTTCTTTTAACTGTATACTTTTTCGAAAATCCCACGATTCCCTCTCCCCCTCTATCAATATTTCTTCAGAAAAGGTTTCAGAAAAAAAATTACAACGTCTCCCCCCCTCTCCCCCTCATGGCCGCTACCGACACCGCCAACGCCCTCGCCGAAGCCCATCCTCCACCGATCCCGCACCCCTCTCTCTCGCACCCCTCCCCTAACCCCGCCCCTAACCCAAGCCCTAACTTCCGTACTCATCTTCTTTATTCATCCACAAACCCCCCGCAGTTTTGGCCGATCTGATCGAATCAGATCGCAGATCGATGATCAAGACGATGCCTTCATACTCGGATCTCGATCGCCAAATTGAGCGCCTTAGGGAGCAAGTTCTTGCCGGAGGTGGAGGTGAAGGCGCTATGCGAGCGGGCGATGGCGATCTTGATGGAGGAGCGGAATGTTCAGCCGGTGAAGTGCCCGGTGACTGTGGAGATATCCATGGCCAATTTCTCTTTCGAATTTTATTATAGAGAACAATCATATTTAAATATGTTTGTGCGTAAAATATTCCAAGTTTTGTCCTTGACGGCAAAGGGAAATACTTGATTTTTTGTTATAGGTACATGTGAACATAAGTAGGTTTCATAGAGTAAATTTGGTATTTGAATTTTTTGTAAAGCATCCTTTTTTATTGTAAATCTATTCTCTGGGTATATTTTAGTGGAATTTAATTTTTTTTGGTTTTTAAATTTTTTTTAACGTTTTAATTTGGGAACGTGTTTTGTGTTTTTAGTTTATATGAATGCAGTTCGAATTAAGGGGGGTTTTATTTCTCTTCAATTACTGGAAAAACTTAATGATTTTTCTCATATTTCTGTTAAAAAATTGTTGGTTTGGTAATTAAACATTGGTTTCCTTCCTCTGTTTTATTTTGTGTAGGATCACTAGGTGCAGGTGAAGTTGTATCCGGGGGGATACAAATAGTATAAGCTGGGAGATTACTCACATTGGTTGCAGAGGAGAGTCAATAATCCAAAGAATTGATTGAAGATTAGGAGTTGTTTATAGGAAAGCAAGGTCTGTCAACTCTACAGGAGAAGAATCATAGGCTGAGAGAGTTTCGTAACGATATTAATCTCTCCCCACTTGAGTTATTGCATATTTTTTGCTTTATTATTATTTTTCGTTTGGCTTAGAAATTGTTAGATGTAAGTAGAAATGTCAATTATAAGCAAGTGATTAAGCTAAGAGCTTTTTTATGCGTTAGTATAAATTTTAACTCTCAGATATCATCATATTTTCGAAGTTTAATATTGTTTGAAATCCACCGAGAATCAAATATCAAAGGTGGAAATATTCCTCTCATCAATCTAATATCTAATAAATATCTGAACTATAACAATATTAAGAGAGGGACAAAGACGGCAAGTTAATCAGGGAACCGAAACCTACAGTCGTGCATATAACAGATCTGACAATAGTAGGAACTATAACTTTTCTTCTAGGAGAATTAATTAGTTTTTTTTTGTATGCATCATATAAACCTACTATAACTTTTCTCTAGGAGAATTAATTAGTTTTTTTTGTATGCATCATATAAACCTTTTATTTTACTCGGGCTTCAGCAAAGAAAGCGATAGATTTCTTTCCATGTCTACAAAAAAGTAGAAGGCTTCCTTTCGCTATGGTTGAATATGTCCTTAGTGGACATCGTTTTAAATTGCTTATTCCCAAGGAAACTTGCAACATTGCTTTCGCATTCTGTGGTGTCAAGTGCCCAGGTCGAGATGAGCCCTTTTCAGATGAATCTATTACATTAATGAGAAGGAAGATAATGCAGGGGGAAGTAGAGGTGCTAATGCTGCATCTGTTAGTTTGTTTTCACTTAATCTTTATACTATATAAAAACTTTCTAAATTCTATTGCACAGATTGACGTTGAAACAGTTGATAGAGCTGGCACTTTCCTGGGTTGTCTATGGGAGTCTAAGACAAATATGGCTATGGCTCTTCATGTTACCATAGGGGTCTTCTGTTGTGGCTCTACTATATAATTCTATTGCACAGATTGAAGTTGAAAAGTATTAACAAACATGAATGTCATTATTTGCATTACATCTACTCTTTTATTTCTAAAACAAAATACTTTATTTTGGTAACATGTTTAGTATTTGTAAAAAAATCTTTTAGAAACCGTGCTTTGCACGGGTCTAAATACTAGTAACAAGTAACGGGTAAAGAGTGTCGTCGAGTACACGACAAATTCGCTGCATTAATTCCCATCGCTCTCAGAAATGTTTAGTAGCTTGCTACCTTTCTTTTATTATTTTTTATTTTTATTTTTCGCCCCGGGGAAGAAAAGGTATATAAATGTACTACGCACAATTTTGTTGTTAAGTTAATAATCCTTCATTTTGTCTTCAGTTTTTGATTTAACGTGGCTGATAAAATTTGTACGACGTAGAATACGTGCATCATTACGTGACATGCGTGATCGGGTTGGTTAGTTACCGTGAGGTGGCATAGGAGGCTTGGTAACGTGGGCATTGGACAGAAAACTCAACAGAAACAAAATGTAACAGAAACAGTATAGAGGCTTGACAAGGGCTGAGCATGGTTAGGTCCAAACCGAAAAAACCGACCGACCCGACCCGAAAACATTGGTTTTATGAGTAGGACAGTTCGAGTCGGTTTGAAAACTTTTTAACCCGAACCGATCCGAACCGACCGAATATAGTACAATACTACCCATTCTGATCTTAAACTCTACCCGACCCGTCCCAAAGAGTCAAAGACTCAAACCCTAAACTCATTTTCTGAATCATTATGGGTTGAAAACAATATCATTATATCAGTGTTTAATGCTTCATAATCTCCTACTTTGTTGATATCTTTTTTTTTAACACAGTTTGTTGTTTAATAAAAAGTTTGATGAAGTTAGAACCGAACAAACCGAACCGAACCGCACCAAACCGACTTGCAACAGTTCGGTTCGGTTTTGAATTATAAACGGTTCGGTTCAGTTGTTCAAATTTTAGTAAAAACCAAACCGAACCGACCGTTGCACACCCCCTAACAATTTGACCTCTTATTATCGTATCCTCCAAAATATGCAAAAGTACCGCAAATGACCCTCTGTAAGCATACATATCGAACGAATTATGTTCTCTGGACAACCTCTCATTTAAAATCGCAGCACCTAGTGACAAACTTTCTACAAAACAACCTCTCACTTGAAGATAATTTCTTTTCTTAAGAAGAAGCGACGATGGCGCGATCATCGATATGGTCCAGGAATCATCTCCCTTGGATAAATTAAGACCATGACAGAAATTCGCGATTCAATAATTCAGCTGCTATAAACGACAGTAATAAATAACAACTCAAGAGCTATGTGGTTCCCAACAGTAGAACGAGAATCTCGCAGCAGTACAAGAGCAACTCAAGGTATATGTTTATCATTAACCATACGGCGTATTGCCACAACTAAAACTCACAACTATATCCTTGACTGTTAGTTATACATCACTCCTGTCTCAATTTCGAAAGGAACTCTGGGTTCAAAAATTAATTATCACACGCTGCTCTGGAAGACAAGTAGAGAAGGAACAAATTAAATTACAAGTTCAAATTCCCCTCAAAAATGAACAAAAGAAGGTTTTAGTCCTAATTTTGTAGTTTACAACACGCATTTGTATTTCTTGTGTAGCTCGTTTGAGTATGCCAGTCAAAAGTGTAAACGAAACCCCCTATACCCCCAACAACCAGGGCTCGTCTCTACTTTGATCATGGTGATTGCATGTGGAAAAGAAAATCATAGCACGCGTTATCAATGAATAAGTGTTTTCCCTTTGTCCAGACCAGTAGGCCAACAAATATCCATAGGCCACGCTCCTCTCAGTGAGAATATCCAAAGTCAGGATCCAAATCAAGCTTTCTCTTCAGGTGAGACCTATCGGCACTGCAAAAGGTAATTTCTTCAGCATTAGACATGGGTGAAGTGCACAATTAGGGCCCCACTACAGGACCAGATCATTTAGTTCTTTGGTTTGTTGTCGAGGATGAATTAGTTTCCTGTTAGCAAACATTAAACAAGAACTAATTCCCTAAGTCCTTGCAGGATCCTCATTTGTTCATAGCGATATTCAAAAAGAATTGGCAGCAACCCAGAAAATTGTTGTGTTAAACAGTTCATAGAATGCTTAAAGTCTCTCATGCAATAGGATCCCATTACTATGAGAATGCTTAGAAGATAAATGCGGCGCCAAAAATAGCATCAACACTTGGGATTGTTTTAGGTTCCCCAACACCATTTAAGGTAACAAATGAGGAAGGAGGGAGGCATTCAACAAAGATATTCAGTGTTACCTATTTAGAGTTGGCCTTGGAGGGGGTCGTGATCCATGAAGGGCTTCGAAATCTATTGACATTAGGATATTTCCACTCGGCCCAGTACTCTCGCCTACATGTCTACTGTCCCTCGCATGACCAGCCTTTTCATGTGCATTTCCTTCAAATGCCCCATGGTGGGGTGTCACCCTCCTCATTTTTCTCGATGGAGATAAAACAAGAGGAGCGTCTTGTGAAACAAAGTCTGGAGGATAGTGATTTAATGAATCTCCCTTCCGGTGTGGCCTTGGGAGCTTTTCCGGTATTGTTGGTAGTGGTTGGGAAGAAAAATACCTGATTGACAGAAAATATTGCATCAAAGAGGAAATGCTAGCATCCAACTATAACAATGGCTATCACTAAATGTACCTGTGCTCAAGAGCCTGTTGGGCAGAGATCCTTGCTTTTGGATCATAGGTGAACATCCTTGATAAAAGGTCTAAAGCATCATCACTAGCTGTAAACAGGGAGCGTAATGAAGGTGCAGGAACATGCTGATATTCGACATAATCTGGAAGGTAAACCATGTCAGCCCATTGAGATGGCTTTGGTGTCCCAAAAGCTGCAAAGATCTTCCCAAGCTGGTCGATGTCACTTGAACCCTGCCAAACAGATATCAATTTCCATTAGCACATGCCAATTAGAATCTAAAAGCTTATAGATTTCCCCTAATAGTGGAGGGAACGAGTTTTTTTCTTTTATGCTTTAACATAGGATGCGTTCTATCCATCTATCTAATACTTGAAAGATTCATTAATAAAGCAACAAGGGACCAATAAAAGTACAAGTTAACTGTTACAGAGGTTTATACTCAACAACACGAGACCAATAGCCTTCTGAAAATTTACATTCTTAAGGGAATAAAGTTGACAAAGATATACCACTGATAAAATAGATTATGTCCACTGATAAAATAGATTATGTAGTATGAAAAGAAGCACCAATTTACTCAACTATCAGGTTTCACGTGTGAAGAAATGTGGAATGCAAAACCTGTTGTGTACTCTAATATGTGATGGCTATCCAACAACATAAAAGTTGTGGAGAACTATTTAAGGGAGTGGTACAGTATACATCAAAAAAAGGATAAATAAAGCTCGTAATTTTGATATGTAAAGTTCACAATACTAGGTCCAGATTTTAACAAGAAAATCTGCAAAGTGACTTTGACATTCTGCCTACAAGTATCACGACTTCAAAAAGTAATCATACACCGTTGCACTCAAATGTAAAGGGACTTATTGCACAAACAATAGTTCTGTTTGAAAAAAGGTATGGCAACATCCTCAAGAAACTACAAAGTTGCGTGTTATATAGTTCCTGCAATTATGCATCTAACCACTAAAAGTTCCTCAATACCCAGGAAGCCATGCTAGGTCTTAGGGCTTAGAACACTAAGCTCGATGCTTTTGGAGAGCATACCATGTTCAACTTAACAAGATGATATTCTTTTCCCAAAGAAAAAAAGACTTTCTAACCATAATCTAACCAATACTCCTCTCAAAACTACACTCAGCCTATAGCACACAAGCAACAACATTTACAGTTAGACCTACTATGCACTACTAGTGCTAGTCTACTTCATTGTTGTCGATTGAGCTTGAAACAGATGCTCGTGCAATCTACTACACAGTATAGTCACTTAAAGAGATCTGTCAACCGTTGGCTCTGTTAGACATTATTGATAATTAGGTATTAGTAGATTTAGTAAATATTATGAGATATTGTGAGATGTGATTAGATAAGATTTTATATCATACCTATTTTGCAATATCCTCCTAATCTTATTTAAGAGAGGTTATGGTTTGATGAATAATAACTTTGGCCTTTCTATTTCTCTATATGGAGCCAGAGCCTATTCGATCCTAGCAACTTCTCCAATCTTTCGAGGTCTCGAGGCTGTTAAGATGGTTTTGCATGGCCTTTATGCTTCCCTCAACAGCTATGACAACATCTATGGTAGGTTTGACCATACCTTTGATTTCTACATCATTTGTTTACTAAATCTTTGTTAAACCTCAATAAAAAAATCATACCTCTAGAAACTCTAACCTCAAAGGAAAGCAACCATCAATGAAGAGTATCACTCTTTGGTTGAATGCAAAAGTATGTAGTTAATTCCAACGTTACTTCTATTGGCTTACCTGCATAGGGTTTCTCTCTACTAGCTCACCCGCTTAGAGTTTCTACTACCTGTGACTACTAGGGGTGCATTCGGTCCGGATACGACTCAGATATGATGTTTACCATATCCATATCCGTTTACCCATCTCGGATACGGATACGGATATACCTTAGTAAGAAAAAATCATATTCATATCCGCTAAAATCAGATACGATTACGAATATAGATGCAGATATGTAAACGGATATGCATGCTGATACAAAACAAATATGAGAAAACTAGATAATATTGAGAAAAACATAGTTCATGTGATACGAAAGAGGAATTTAATATGTTCATTATAGCTAAAAAAACTAAGATTAGACATCTTGATTATCAAAATTAACCACAAATCTATAATTTAAGAATCGAAACTATCGTAAGAATATGATTAATGTGCATTCGAACATTTCGGATACGGATACAGATATTTCACTACAAAATCATATATGTAACCATATCCTATCGGCTACATTACCCGGGTACTTCTATAATGAAATCGTACCCGTACCGGACACATACCCGACACTTTCCCGTACCCAAACTTCATGGACACTTCTTGAATATATGCATGCATTTATTATAACATGTACTCAATTATACGATATATGTGTTAATTTAAAACACTTGTCAAAGACTTCCTAGAGGTAGAGCTTACACTTAACATCCGTCTTTCGAAACTAATGAGATACGGGTAGGGTTCGTTTCAGTCCATACCCAAGTTCAAAACTATATAGTTAATAGGTCGTTTAGATGTCTAGTAATTTACAATTCACAATAATCAATATGATAAAAGAAACTCAAAAATGTAATCGGAATTTTAATTCTAATGACACATGAAGCGGGAAAATTATATCTCATGTACATTATTAATTC
>BQKN01065469.1:377691-392397 GCA_022839385.1 Asparagus kiusianus
CCTATATTTTACAATTTTGTCGTGTCCCCTACCCGTACCCGCACCCGTACCAATACTCATGCCCGTTTCCATGCAACTTAGCCTATCGGTTATAGATTTGAGTAACCATATCCGTATCCTAACGGATACGGTTACGGATATTTCCTCGGATACGGTTTAGCACCCCTAGTGACTACACTTTTCTAATTGACGACGTCTTCAAGTATTCTGGATAAACATGACATTTTTAAAGCTCTTGCAACTAGTTGCTTTACTTCGATTTGTAACAAGGTAGATATATGTAGTAATATATGCTCCAGCTTGAGGGGAAGCGTTAGATATTATGAGATTGATAATTTGGCATTAGTAGATTTAGTAGATATTATGAGATTTTGTTGAGATATTGTGAGATGTAATTAGATATAATTTTATCTCATATCTATTTTATAATATCCTCCTAATCTCTATTTAAGAGGTGTTAGGGGTTAGATAAATAATGAATCTTTGCCTTTTCTATTTTCTCAATAGGCTCATTGCCTAAACAATGTACATAATATCGAGCTGCAAATAAATCAAACTTTGCTGATACTCATACTCTCCTTTCTAAGATACATGGCCAAATAATGAATGAATGAAAAAATGTAAAATAGAATGGCAACAACACGAAAATCTCCTTTTTTCAGATCGATCTTCAAATTATCTTGTTTAAAGGGTGACTCCTGAGCTAGTGAGCTGAACTTACAAAACTACTTGTATGGTTAAAATCCTCCCTCAGAGGTTAAGTATAGGTCAAAGGCAAACACTAGTTATCTGCAAGTTTAGCGGGTCAGATACAGGTAATAGTATAGTAGACTATTGGAATTTAAAGAAATCCTAGAACTAACAGTTTGATGTAGTTATAATAAAAGATGAGACTGCAATCAATCTAAACATGGAGTGTTAATAAATACTTTTTATTGTTGATGGTTACATTTGAGAGATGAGAGATCAAAGAAGACGCACGATAAGGGAGAGTAAATATGAACCCATGATCCTTCAAGAACCACCCTTAGTAGTCATGAGAATTCTATGATTGGTCATTCAATCGAAGATCCCTAGAATTAATCTTGGAATACACACGCTAATTAATTTAAGAATGAAACTTCAATTCATTTGCATTCTTTACAACCCAACCAAGTGGTGTCCAATGTTATTTTGGCTATGTGACATGTACTGAGTGGTGGATAGATAGGACACTCTCCAACTGCTTCATTTCACATTCTTAGATTAATTGAGGTGTGCAGAGCAGTATGAACAAAGTGACTCATCCACGGAATTATCCGCCATTAAATTAACTTCATCCATTCTTCAAGTTAAAGAGCCAATTTAGTAAGTACATGTCTACTTTCAGAGCAAAATCTATTAACAGATATAGGGCTACTGTTTAGAAAGATAATTTAACTATGCAAGTCTAACCTGCAGAAATGGCCGCCTTAGAAGGAGTTCAGCAAATATGCAGCCTGCAGCCCACACATCCACTCCGGGACCATACTGCTTGCTGCCGAATAATAATTCAGGTGCTCTATACCAGCGAGCAAAGACCTGAGAGAAGAAAGTCAAAGATGATCAGTAATAGTCTCATAGTTATGCTGATAATAATCCAACCCGCACACAATGTCAAGTGTGAACCTGAAAATAGACAAGTCAAAAGGTTAAAAAATTAAAAGAGAAGAAAACTCATGAGTTTTACAATATTGAACCACGAACGGATATGTCTTGAGCACTGATAATTTTGGGAGGCCACCATGGGGCCTACCCGACCCCAGCCACTGACACACCCAAACACAATTTTTTCTTTAACAGAAGGATTAAAAAAAGAACATTAAAAACGAAGTTGCAACAGGCCTTGTTGTCTTAAGTAATCAAACCACTTCACCCCCCCCCCCCAACAAAAAAAGCAGGAGCTTTGTACACCCGGAAACCATTTAATCTTATAAAAAGACGATATGTGCAAGCAATCTAAAAATGTTAACAAAATTTCTGTACGTTTCTTCTTTGCCTGTGATTTTTTAAGGTACAGAATCTTAAAGAAAGTCGCATATGAACTTGACAACCAGAAAGACACCTGGTGAGTAAATTTGCGATCTGGACTGCCAAAAATGCGTGCCAGACCAAAGTCACCAAGCTTCAGTTGGCCATCCGCAGAAATCAGCAAGTTGTTAGGCTTCATATCCCTGTTACACAATCTCATATGACTTAATTTTCAGCAGATAAGGGGTCTAATATCAGAAGGTGATAGAAAAGAAGCTAATACCTGTGCAAAACCCACTTTTTATGGCAAACTGCAAGCCCTTTCAGTGTCATTTGCATGTAAGATTTAATATCAGCTGGAGACAGCAGAATATTCCGATCACGAATAACAGCTTCCAAATCGGTCTCCATGAACTCAAATACAAGATGCAAGTTACCCTTGTGAGGAAAAGCATCAATTAGCTCGATAATATTTGGATCCTTGAGCTCCTTGAGGAGTTTAATTTCCCTCAGAGCAGTAAAATTTACACCTTCCTTGTGCTTCCCCAGACGAATCTTCTTAATTGCAACTGTCTGTCCTGTCTGAAAACGTCTAACACAAATTATGGCCACTTAGATAATTAGGATCGTAAGAGCAAAGCGGTAAGAGGTAAACGAAACAGTATCATTGTAAGGTCAAACCCGAACAAAAACATGGCATTATAAGCTAAGTAATGCAACTCTTGGATATGCAAGACGTATTATCTGTCCATTAAGCTTCATTTCACACTGTAAATTCTTTAAATTAAAAAAAAAGCCAACACTTTAGGTGTACTAATCTATGCAATTCTATAACAAGGTATAAGTTTATTAGTAGATCTGCGTAATGTGTGCACTCTGTTCAAACTATTTGTCCTGTTCCTATGCGTGTATTTTCTTATTTCTGTTTTTGTGTCAGTCTCTTCGCTAGCACCCCAGAAGCATTTAAAGATCATCTTCTATTAAATTAACAGATTATTTTTGCCTAAACTAACTCCATTTGACACAAGACCTTTCCTTTATAATGTTTACAATCTCAGGAATTCAAGCAGAAAAAAAAAACAGTGAGCCCATTTGAAGTCGGCATCTAAAATGGGGAAAAAAAACAGCACTCGACTATCGCCAGTAGAAAGTCTATATAAGTCATGATACAATGGTCATGATGAACGCTAAGTGTTTGCACATTTGTGGCAATCGCAAATTTGGTCGACGCACGTACTATCATCAGTATGAGAATCTACAGAAATCAAGTAAAGATTCACTTTGAGAAACCATCCATTCACCTTAGCCGATCCAAAGATCAACTTGGAATAGAACAATCAGAAGCTAAGTCGGGAAAAACAAAAGAAACCCTAATTTGAGAGAAAGAGAGCGAATTGGAGCCATCAGATTTTGATAGTTAAAAAAATTAGGGTTTGCTGACCTTGGTATCTAGGGCTTTGAAGACGACGCCATAGGTTCCTTCACCGAGGAGCTCCCTCTTCAAGTAACGGTCGGCCACAATCTTCTCCCCTTTGTCCTCTTCGCCGCCGCCGCCGCGGTTTGGATTTAGACTCTGAAGATTTTGTTGCTGCTGCTGCGATGAAGAGCTGGCCATCATCGCCATCGAGGAGATTTTATCTGTGTTAATCTTTTCCTCCTGTTTGCTTATTTCTGCTGTATCATCGAATTAAATAAAGAGACGCAGAGGGATCACCATCATCGATCTCTTCTAATTAGGGCAAACCTCGTAGGAGGCGCTTTCAAATTTATTTATTTTTTTTAAAGGAAATTAGAAGAAGAAGAAAAAAAAAAGAAATGGGGAAAGTGATTCACGCCGCTCCTCGGAAGAAAGAGAAGGCAAAAGCGGAAGGTTTATGGTTGAGGGGGAGCATCTCTTTGAACCGGTATTTCGCAAACATCAAAACGGGTGTCGACCTGGGCCGGGCTTCGGGTCCAAATCTCTGAACGGATTCACGCCGTACTTGAATGAAAATTCACGGGTCTGTTTCTTTACACACAAACAAAACAGGTAAGGAATTTTTTTTTTTTTTTAAAGGCCGTTTTTAAAATTTTACTAGCGAAATCGACCTTTCGTGGATTTAATTAGCAAAATTTATCTCTTTTGTCGATTTCATAAATATAACCTAATTGTTCATCTTTTGGATCAAGTTATTTTGCATGACAAGCATGTTTCCTTCTTCAAAAATAATCTCATACACTAAATCGGTGATTGATTGTTCCCTTCAACCGCTTGATGCTGAAAT
Organism: Asparagus kiusianus; assembly: GCA_022839385.1. NCBI lineage: Eukaryota > Viridiplantae > Streptophyta > Magnoliopsida > Asparagales > Asparagaceae > Asparagus > Asparagus kiusianus. The sequence continues at coordinate 381,945 of BQKN01065469.1, forward strand.
TACTATAAACAACCACTTGACATATAAGTTTTTCTTAAGGGGGGGTTATTGGTTGGGACAAATTGGGGCCAAGTGGGAAAATTGTTCCAATGGAACAATTTTTTCCCTTTGGGATATTTTATGTGGAGTAAAATGGGATAAGGTGGGATAATGAGATAATTTGAGCCTTTGATTTGACAATTCACGTGAGATAATTGATGATGTGGCACCTTATTAAATATAATTTTATCTATTAATTATATTTAAATTAACTTATTCAATTGGTTTAGTATATTATTATAATATAAATATTATTTTACTTTATACTAAAATATAATATATTGTACTATACTTACAAATTACTATTATTAATTATTATATTATATTATATTAGCATGCTATAGTACATATAATAATTAATATAATATAATATCAATATATTTAATATAATATTTAATATAATACATTATTTTATTTATACAAAAATATAATATGTTATACAATAATTACTAATTACTATTATATTAGTATGCTACATTATATAATAATTGATATAATATATGAATAATATATATAATATAATACTTTAATAATATATTATTTAATTTAATATATTATAATATAGTATCATAGGATATAATGTACTTTATAAAATATTATAATATTTTATTTTATTCAATGTAATATTTTTTAAAATTTTATATTGAAATTAAAATATAATATAACATATATATATATATTACTAATTAAAATATTATAATAAATACGTTATATTATAATTACTAATTAATATTATATAAAAATATATTACATAATATTATTAATCTATGTTATTACAATATTATATAATATTATAATAAATATGTTATACTATAATTACTATTATATAATATTATTAATATATGTTATTAAAGTATTACTATATGTTATATTTTATATATTATGTCATATAATTATAATATAATTGCATGTATTAGTTAAGTAATAGAAAAATATTTTAAAATTATCTCAATTGCCCTCAAAGTGGAACAACATTGTTCTAATATGGAGGATGGGGTAAATTTTTACTATTAAGACAAATTTTTTGTATATGAGTGGAGTAATGTTATCCCAAGTGGTGTAATTGTCTCACTAGTATTTCAAAAAACCAATAACACAAAAAGGTATTATCCTTGTTCCATTGTCCCAATGAATAACACTATGAAATAGAATACCCAAAATTATCCCATTATCCCCCAAAATATCCCAACTAATAACCCCCATAAGGGGCTGTTTGGTTCGTTTCCTAGATATGGGGAAATACATTTCCATGTACAAAAACACAAGTTTTGAGTTTTCCAAACTTCTTCAAGAAATAGATTGTTTCGCTTTTGTTCGCACAAAAAAATGGTGGGAAACCAATGTATTGATTTTTCTTGTGTTTGGTTCGCATGGGAAAAAAGGGAAACTTTTGTTTATATGGCAAAAAGCTGATGTGGCTGCAGTTTTCGTCGATTTCACGAGGTTGAGGAAGGAATTGGGGGAGAGAAAAAAAAATCTGATGTGGCGCCGATTTTCACCGAGTTTCCCTTCTTCAACCATAACGAACCAAATATGGGGAAAAAACCGACGGAAAGCTTATATCCTACGTGGCCACGAAAAATCTGATGTGAAGACGGTGTAAAACTTTTCCACCGAGTTAAAAAATGAACCAAACAGCCCCTAAATATAAACTCATCTAGGCTCTAGGAATGTTAAATGGGTGGGTTTGGGTATTAAATGGGCGGGCCACAAATAGGCGGTCATGTTTTACCCATTTACCCATTTATGGCTCATTTAACATTTTCTAAATAGACGGGTTTTTGCCCGTCCATTTAATAAACGGACCGCCCATTTGCTCATTTAACTATAGTAATTATGTATATAATATTTTTGGGGTGTTTTTTTATAAATTTTTAGGGGGCTTTTTACAAACTATTGGGGCCTTTCGCAAATTTTTTGGGGGCTCTTTGCAAAATTTTTGGGGGCTTTTTCAAACTTTTGGGGGACTTTTTGCAAACTTTTTAGGGGCTCTTTGCAAACTTTTTGGGGGCTTTTTCAAACTTTTGGGGGGCTTTTTGCAAACTTTTTGGGGGCTATTTGCAAACTTTTTGGGGGCCTTTTGCAAATTTTTGAGGGTTATTTTGTCCAAACTTTCTAGGAGCTTTTTTTTTCCGAATAGAATCCTTCGAGAATTCGAAACTAGAAATAAAATTCTTATTCAACAAATGAGTCAAAAATAAATTATTGGCAAATATACATATGATGTAATACGTAAGATATTAGGCTCTGTGTAATACATAATTATCTACTTATAGGAATCCACAGCAATTTCATATCTTACTGAATTATTGCGTCCAACTCATATTAATTATCTGCAGTCAAATGTAACATGGTTTCTATTATTATTTATACAAAAACTACAGTTAAAAGCTTAACGATAATTTATTCAGAAAACATTTTTATTAGAAAAAATGTTCTCTCATTCCCAAGGCTAGGATCAAATAGAGGCAATCACGCTTGAGAAGAATTCAACTTAAAGCTTGAATATTGCAGCGCCGCTTGAAGGCTTGGTGGCAAAGACATAAAGACCGGGATCATTCTTGTTGAAGATACCCTTCCCAATCATAGACTGGTAGAATGACTCCTGCAAGGCTACAATAGTTAAAAAGATTTGAGTTGCACAAGTTTGAAGTGCTAAGTTTTCTATGAGAGAACTCATGATTTTGATGAACAATGAGCTAGGGGGTGGTCAGCTCAAATCAACGATACTACAGAGGGTCTATGTGCAATTAACCCTAGAGAATATTATAAGATTCTAGGATCAAATTATAAGCAGTCGCAAATAACTGGCCTTTAAATTGAGAATGAACCGAGGGACGATACTTTCTTTAACTAAAGCAACTGCACAGCCACCCCATCCAGCACCAATAAGTCTCGCTCCAAGTGCTCCATTGTCTCGACAAGTTTTCACAAGCTCTTCCAACTCCGGGCAACTAGAGAAAACACATGCGAAAGCAACATAAGTTAAACATAGCCGGTTATCACAAGTTTGAAGTAGTTTATATAGGTTTTCTCAATTTATTCCATTAAATCTTTCATATTTTGAAATTACTCCCTCCAATCAAGAGAGTAGAAGTAGGAATTAGGGATGAATTTGATACAATTAACTTATAGGAATTGGGGTATCCAATAGCAATTTCAATGACTTAATTTCAAAACAACTAGAAAATTTTGAGGGACTACATGAAAAATATGAAAGATTTAAAGGACTAATATAACCAGAGAACTTACCTGCACTCATACAGAACACTACAACTATAATGACTGTTATTCATCAGATCATCGAGTCTCTTAAGAATGTCTTCCTCACTGTAACTTTTGACACTTTAGAAACTACCAACCTTTTTGTTAAAATAAGAAGTGCAAATGTAATACCACTTAACTAGCCTATGATCTCTCAGACAAGTTTCAATACGTAATTAAGTGATTATGTTTATGATTTCATTTTGCTGACCAAACTTGCTTTTGCTAACACCATAGTTTAATGTTGAAATCAAGTATAGTGAAAAGCAACTTACTCATTGATCACAAAGAGATATTTTTACTAATTTTCTCTGATGAAGCACTTGATAACAATACTTCTGCTCTGATGAAATTAAATAAACAATCATATGTTCCTACGTAGATTTTAAATTATGCAACTTAGATGATCTAGCTCACTGCAGCTTGCTTATAAGTCTCGCTACGATTCCAAACCACTACCAGCAATCTATTTACCCTTTAAAAGAGGGAGTTCATGAAAAACATTACCTACCCTAAATTGTCCTTCAACAAATTTAAATATACCAAAGTTATCCCTATGCATTCAATGACATGTTAAAAGGGAATTAGTTAATGTGAACAATAATAAATAATTTGATATAATAAATAATTTATGAAATTATTTAATAAATTATTAAATATTGATTATTTAATAAATTAATAAATAATAATAAATAATAAAACTCGTAAGAGTTTGGCGTCCACGGTTTCAATCCCACGAGTTTAGTGCTTTTGAGGAGATTTATTTGTATAACACCTTCTTTGTTTTTATATTTATATAATAAATAAATATATGTCTAAAATGGTTCCGCCTCCTTTACATTTTGAGAGGGGGCTATCCGCAAAAAGGGTCGGCTGCTATTCTTTTCACTTCTCCTTCCATCGTTTCTCCTCTCTTTAGAAATCAAAAGCCCTAGAATATCCCCGTCGGTTACGCCTTCTCTCCGGTAACGTTTCTTCTCAGCCAGCGCCGTCCCACGATCTTAAGCCATCAATTGCCCAAGATGATTACTATTGTCATCATCATCAACGCAACGCCTCCGCCATCTCCTCAGTTCTCACATTTGCCATCATTTATCTCTCATCGGCCTGCAGGTTTGGAGTTTGGCATTGAAAAACTTATTATTCTCCTTTATCAAGGTACTATCTCCCTTTCTCCTCTCTTTTAATTGTCAACTTGTGAGGTCAAAGTACAATTAAAATCGATATTGTTTGACTTTACCGACATCCAGCTCGCAAAAGTGCACTCAGAGACGAAAGCTCTGAGCTTTCGGGACAACTGCGCTTCTTTTTGTGCTCTGATGCTTTATTATGCCCAAAATGAAAAATTTTCCAATGCCCAAGCTTTATGGGGTGCGATCATAAGTAGTTCATATAAGCCCAGCATTGAAATTGTTTCCATCCTTATGGAAGCTTATGCAAAGTTTGGGGAATTTGATGAGATAGTTAAAATTGTGTAGGAATCCTTTATCCATATTAACACTTCTATAATGACACATATATCTGTGTTATACTAAATTATATAATTATTACTCTATAATAATATGATGTACAGGTAATATAATATCTGTTTATGTCACTACTGCAAACCCATCTTCATTGTGCTTTGCATAAATCAAGAAAGCTCCATCAAATGAAAACACAAAAAAGATATGACCCAGTCTTACAAATTCAAAGAAACTAAGAGCAAAACAAAGTCCTAAAATAAGATAGGAAATTCAAATGAAGGTTAAATTAATTGAATCCAGTCTTTAACGGAGAAACCGCAAACAAAATCTACTAAAAACCGCTATAGTAGGATCGTTGCATGAGATTTAATTCTTGCATTTGAATTTAGTTTATTTTCTTGCACTACAATTAGTTTTTATGGCAATTGATATTTTTCTAATTTTTTCCTTTATGTTACAGGAATAAGTATTTGGAGGTTGTTGATTTTCCCATCTATCCAGGTAAATATTAATGTTTTTAAAAAATTAAGTTGGTTTATTGGATTATATATTTATTGATTGAATTGAAATAGAAAACAGAAATTATTTTTTGGTATGCATGCTTTTATTTAGTTTAAATATATGTTAAATGCTAAACTTTCAATTCTAAAGAGATGTTCTTAGCATCCTCAAGGCATCAGTCATTTACTACTTGGGTGTTGGATGGTTTATTCTTAGGCTTGAATTCAAAACAGATCTAATTATAAAGTCTGTCAATATAGTTTATAGTGCATATTGTAGAAATGTAGAATTATATTGTATTGTTTTTCTTTGGGAACTTATGTACTTTATTTATATTTATATGTTTTTTCATGTTTTGTGATATAAACCTTTATATCATAGAAAACTAATTGATATAATTCGGAAGCGCATTTTTGATTCTAGCAGACGGAATTTCATTGGTCTAATTTTTGGCTACCCGATATATATTTATTGTATTTACTATCCAAATTAAATAAAGATGGAGATAATATCGAGCAAGTCCTTACATTTATTTTTGACCATAGAGGAGCCGTATGAAGCCGAGGTTACTCACCCTTCCTCCGATTTTCTTGCATTTTTGTCGGTTCCAACTTTACAGAAACTGACAATGTATCTTTTATTTTCGTTTTAACAAATACTTTGCAGATACTTTGTAGAAACTTTGCAGAAACTATAAACCTTCTAGAAAGTTTTCAATATTTATGTGTATTATTACAGTTGACTATTGATTAATTATGAAAATATCATCTAATGCACAATGATAATACAAAATGTAGGTATGCAGTTAAAATCATAGTTGAAGATGAGACGGATACTGCAAGAGTGATACTTTTTGATGCAGCAGAAACTCTTATAGGATGCAAGGCATAAAAATTCATGGCTGATATAAAAGAGGTAACTTTTTTACTTTATTATATTTTAAACATATAAAATCATATGTTTCATGTATAATTAAATAATTGTTTCCTAATTAAAATAGAAAAATAATCAGAGTTCGTTATTCCAAAAGTTTGTGCTAAACATTGGAAAGACATACACATTCCTTGTGAAGTTAGATAAAAACTCAAAGGATGAACATGCACAAAAAAAGATAATAGCACAAGAAGTTCAACTCCAAGAAGACAACACAATCAACATTGAAGACGATGATGCAATTCTTGAATTACCAAAAAAGAAGATAAAGGTCGAGAAGGAATGATCAACGAAAAAAAATTTAACATGAACAATTTTAAATTTTCAATACATTTACAAATATGTTGAAGGAATTTTATTTATCTTTTCGTATGCTTTTATGAGGATTAACTTATGAATGTTATTTGTTAGAACAATTTATGAATTACAACAACATGCACATATTATTGTCTCATAAATATTGCATGCTTTGATTTTTTTGGCAGTTATTAGCTTAAACTTATCGCTCAATTATGTCAAGCTATTTACATATTTAACAAATACTTGACTTTATTACTTTTAAAATGCATTTAAAATATTTTTGGGTTATCTCGACACAATGTTATGTTGATGAGTCTTTGAAAAAATGGATTCAAATCATGGACAAATTCTATAAGATGTTATTCAAAAGTGTAATACCAAATATTTTTGTATGATGACTTTCATGTGTGTGGATTGACTGAGATCTATGCCTATCGTCCGCATCTTTGTTCCGAGCTCCCTCCTAGCGAAATCTGGCCTAAGAAATCTGGACTCTATGCCTATCGTCTGCAACTTTGTTCTGAGCTCCCTCCTCGCGAATGTAGGCGTCAAAAAATGCTGAAAGATATCTAGACTCAGCTCTGGAAGAAGACATCCAAAATACCAAAAAGAACACAAGTTTGGGTTGTCTCGCCAGCGAGACAGTCTTTACTATCTCGCCAGGCGAGACAGATTTTACTATCTCGCCAGGCGAGACAGACTTTACTGTCTCGCCAGGCGAGACAGACTTTACTGTCTCGCCAGGCGAGACAGAATTTTACTGTCTCGCCCAGGCGAGACAGACTTTACTGTCTCGCCCAGGCGAGACAGACTTTACTGTCTCGCGCACGAGACAATTCTCAGAGGCTCAAAACTACTTTGCATAACCGCCAATGCGTGGCCACTAACTGTTCAAGAACGTGGGGAACGTCGTGGGCGAGAATTACGTTGATAACTGCCAGAATAACAGAGTTTTAAAACGTGGGAAGGCAGTTACAAGAAACTGTCAGGCAGTTAAAGAGTTCCGCGACAGTGTTTTACTGTCTCGCAGGGCGAGACAGTAAATTTACTGTCTCGCTGGGCGAGACAGCAAACACTGTCTCGACCAGCGAGACAGCAAACACTGTCTCGGAAGACAGTTTTCTTCTCGGGGCTATAAATACCCCCTGAGATCATTTTTTTTAGAGGAGGTTGGCACATGGTTGGATCCAGAGGCTGACCAGAGAGCATTTTCAGAGCAGAGAGTGTGTTCTTGGAGCAACCCCTTGACATTCAAGCTTTGACTTGATTTCAAAAAGAACGACTATCTTACTCCGATAAGATATCGTTTCATATTCTCACTTCGATAACGAAGGAAGAATCATAAGCCCCTCACGATTCAATCAGAATCTGTAATTCGGTGGTCAACGAGCTAAAGCGTTTCCGGCACAGGCAAAGATCCCACAAAAGCAGTGATCCAAACAACGATCCTGCGTTTATTTTCTCAAGAGTTGTAATCTTCATTTTTGTTGTGTAAAAGAGTCTTATAAAAAGGCTGTTTTCTTTGAATTTATTGTAATCGACCGAAGATATAATGAATTCGACAGCAAGATCAACTTTTGACGAAAACAAACTGGCGACCACAGTGGGAGCCAACGGTCTCGCTGCCGAGACCGTCGTGTCACAGCCGATCATCAAGATCCCAATTGAATCAGCGGTCGAGTATGAGTTCGACCAAACGAAGTTTGAGGAATACTTGTCATCCTCATCTGCAAAGATTTCCTCGCCTCGCAAATGCAGGAAGACTTTATCTTCGTTGAAGCTCTTTAAATGGTCAAATGCTACAAATGAAGACTCTCGTCTGATTGTTGCTGAGAATTCTACTCGCAACATCTCTGCTCACAATGACTCTTCCCCAGTTAAAGAGTCATGGAATCAAATCCCACCGGTACTGACAAAAAGGGCTCGCCAGAGACAACGTCAGCGCCGCGCTCGCCAAATGGCTAAAGCCTTGGAACAAACCGACGGAGTTCGTTATCATGCGAACTTAGAGTCGAGGAGGCATCGAGTGAGTCAGTTGTTTCAACAAGCAATCACTCATGTCTCTACTAAACCAACGATGGATGAATGGACTCTTGCCAAAAGGGCTCGCTCAACCCTCAAAAAATGCATACAAAAACGTCGTGCAAAGACTGCTCATGCCCGTGCTCTCCTACAACAAAGGATTAAAGGGAAGAAAGAAACGGTGACCAAAGAACCACCGAAATTCTGTAAAGCTTGGACCCTGAAATCTGGAGTTGTACAAAACCAGCATTCGGAGCCCGTGAAGATTCCATACCCATAAGGGGGTGGTTTAAACGTGTAATTCATGACATAACCTTGGATCGCTCAAGGACAGTGATAAATCATCCCGAGAATGCCAACAAGGTTTTACACCCTCAGAAGGAGACGTGTTCACTAAAAAGTACCGTCATACCTGAGAGGTCATACCAACGGATGATAGGATTTTCCGGCAATCATACCGACGAATTGTACTATCAAGCTGGGGGTATGAGCAAAACATGAAAGAGAACTGTCCAGGAAATAAACTCTCATTGTTCATGTACACGACTCATTAGAGCCGAAATGTCAAAACCCAAGCTGAGACATTTTCACAAGAAGCTTGCTGCTCAAGAGGATGAATTCTCTGAAGACGCTATCAACATGGTTGATAAAAGAAAGCATGAAGGGATATCCTCGGAGGATGAACTTTTAGACACTTGTTCAGCCATTGCTTCAGATGATACGATGTCTAGCGCAGGACAAGTCAGAGAAGTGTTCACAATTACTGCTGATCAGTTCGCTCAAATACTTCAGGAAGCTCTAGCCAAACAACGCGAAGAAATTAGAGCTGAAATGAAGACAGAGATGGAGTTGGCTATCCAACGAATGAGAGAATTGCTAGCTCAACGACCTCAATCCAGCCAACGAGCTGAATCCAGCTGCCACGTTCAGAATGTCATAGACGATAGTGATCCAGAAGTGGATGAAGTCATCTTGGCTGATACACCTCCCAATAGCAATAACGCTGGGGGTGGTTTAACATATTCTCCCAGCAATGACATTGGGGGTGATTCGATGGTGCCTCTTACAGGGGGTGATCAAACTCATTCTCCTTAATGTCCTTCGAATGAAGATGATGATAAGAGAATGAAGGAGCTTGAAAACAAAGTCAATACTTTGATGACGGCTCAAGAGGTGAAGAAGACGGGTATTCCATGTCCCTATCCAAGATAATGGGATTCAATTCCATACCCGACAAAATTCCATCTGATCAACTTCACACCGTTTGAAGGAAAGAGCTCGCCTATTCAGCACTTGATTTATTTCAAGTCTCATTTGGGCATGATATCTGGAAACGAGGCTTTAATGGTCCGGTCATTCGTTGGCACCCTTCGTGGACCCGCCTTCGATTGGTATCGACGCCTCAAACCAGGGAGCATCAACTGCTGGGATGACATGGAAAGTTTGTCCCTCAGCAACTTCTTCGATGATGATACCGAAGTGTCAATCGGAACCCTTTTGGATGAAAAGCAAAATGACGGAGAGTCGGTCGATAATTTTATCAAACGCTTCCGTAACAAGGCAATGAATTGCAGAGATCCTGTCACAGAGGAATTCATCTTGCAGACATGCCACAACAATCTTTCCATCGATGTCCTGGAAGTCCTGGGGGTCGTACCATCCAAAACTTGGAAGGATTTGAAAATGCGCGGTGAACAAGCTGAACATTTTCTTAAAAGGAAGAAAACTGAGAGGAGCCAACCGACGACGTCTGCAATCACTGGGAATGCGACTCTCGACACGAGGTTCCAAAAGGAGTATTTCTTCAAAGATGATGAAGCTCCAACCATTTTGAAATACCTCCTAGCCAACGACAAAATCGAGCTGCCACCTATTAAAGATCAAGAGGGTGCTCAGATGGTTACGGATCCAAACTACTGCGCATACCA
>BQKN01065469.1:400118-414545 GCA_022839385.1 Asparagus kiusianus
TCGACTCATGATATTGTGAGTCGACTCGACAGAAACAAAATGCAAACTACACAACAGTTTATGAGTCGACTCAACACTGTTCATGAGTCGACTCATGACATGCACACAGCCTGTTTTAAACAGTACATGTCAACATAAAACAGGGTTTAAAAATATCAAATAAATTCAGAAAAATGTAAAACTTTGGGGAATGATTGTAGATATGCTAATAAACATGCTACAATGACTGGTTATCAGAAAGGACCTCCCAAATGAAAAATATCATCATTTTATAAAATAGTCCAAAACATGAAAATATGAGATACTTGAATTTTGATGTTTTGACATAAACCAACTTTTGAAACTTTGTGAAATGTTTGTATAGACTTGATAAAGGATATAAAATGTTGTTATGAAGTCTATAACCTAAAAATACAATATTTTTATAAAATTGCATATTCTATGCAATATATTCAAAACACTAAATATGATTTCATTAAAAATAATCTTGTTAAGGATGAAATCATATATAGGCATATGAACATGAAACAAAATAGTATTTTCCAATTCTATTCATTTGTTTCATATATAAACTTGAAAACTATTAAACCAAAAACATATATGTATATATAGAACTATATATACAAAACAAAAATCAAAGCGTGTATATGTGTATATGATTGAGCTTAAAGTACTAACACGCATAATATAAAAACTAAACTAAGTATACCCAAGCTTGTGAACTTCAACGAAGCTCTATCTTGGTACACTTGCGGATGAAGCGGGATCTTGGATCTTTAACTTGAATGCAATGCTTCATTCCATAATTCCGCCAACCTCCATTTGATATGACCGTTATGGCGCAATTCCATCCATCCTCCAACTCATTGTTTGTCTAGAATACCTGATAGGAAACATAAACACTAGACAAACAATATTAGGAATTGTTTGTCATCATCAAAACAAGATTAGAAGATGTAGGCTCATAACATGAGACCTAACAGTTGGATCCAGAGGCTGACCAGAGAGCATTTTCAGAGCAGAGAGAGTGTTATTGGAGCAACCCCTTGACATTCAAGCTTTGACTTGATTTCAAGAAAAACGACTATCTTACTCCGATAAGATATCGTTTCATATTCTCACTTCGATAACGAAGGAAGAATCATAAGCCCCTCACGATTCAATCAGAATCTGTGATTCAGTGGTCAACGAGCTAAAGCGTTCCCGGCACAGGCAAAGATCCCACAAAAGCAGTGATCCAAACAACGATCCTGCGTTTATTTTCTCAAGAGTTATAATCTTCATTTTTGTTGTGTAAAAGAGTCTTATAAAAAGGCTGTTTTCTTTGAATTTATTGTAATCGACCGAAGATATAATGAATTCGACAGCAAGATCAACTTTTGACGAAAACAGCGAAAGGTATTCAAAATATACATTTGTTTGTTAATTTTATTTCTTTATTAACAATCAATTTCAATATACATACCATTTTCTTTCACTGATAACAAAGTGTTTGGTGAGATAAGTTCAATAGCCATCGACTGGATTATACACGACCACATCTCATTGACCTGACATACTTAACACGAATTGTCATCATAAATCTCACCTTTAGAAACTTTTCATTTTGGAATATCCAACCAGTTTATTGTAGGTTTTTTCCCTTGTATCTTTTAACACTTGATCAACTCTATTTTTAAATCTACTTGTTGATGCACGAGTGAAACTTTAATATAATATAATAGACTTGAGAATATTTTTGCTGGATTAAGAGCCAAGTCTTTCTCCAAAATGTCATAATCATTGGCCCGCTTGATTATCCAAACACAATTGTAATAGATCCAGGTTAGTTTCATAAAAAAAATTTAGTACATTGAATAATATATTTATTGTTTGCCTTTAAACATATAGCATTTTATATAAGTAACAAGAATCATAATATATGTCTTTTGTTTTAGATAGAAAATATTATTGCGTTTCTCATTTAAGCATTAATAATTAATTTAGAAGTTAATGGTCTATTTGACTGTATTTTTGTCTCTGATAAAAACTTAGAGATGCAAAAACTGCATCAAATGATTGCAGAATCATCTACCTTCTGGTGAGATGTCGTTATTGTTTGCAACTTTATGTAAAATTTTTAACGTTATAATATCGTTCATAGTTATTTTTCTTATATTCTATGTCAGCATATGGAATTTATTTTTTGGCAGACTGATTTGCTATATAGTGAGGTTTTTGCATATGTTTCTTGTGTCTTACTTACATTTTAGTTTGTGATGGTTCCAATAATTTGGTATATGTTCCCAAACAATAATTTTTCTACTTTGGGCATGGTTGGCATTATTCTTGTTTCTTGCTTTTCATTTGGGGAAGAGGACAACATGAGCAATTTTTCATGCTTAGCACATTGGAAAAAAATACTCTTACAAAAAACCAAAATGGTCTTGAACTCATGCAACATAAGTCTTTCAATCCTATTAATATAACTATCAGTCTTCTTCCATGTATCCTGCTTGATCGATTATTGTCCATAGTGTAGTCGTAAAAGCTATAATTATATTTTCTGCCTTGTTTATGTGATTAAGTAAATTTATAAATTTCCTTGCTGTGGTAGGAGCGAAGCGCCTTGTCAAAGTAAGCCTAGGAGATGATGATCAGTGCATTGAAGATGACTTCACTGCATGATAACAACACGTTCATGTTGCTGCTAAACTTAAAGTAACCATTAAATAAATTGTGTTGCTTCCTGGTTTGCAAAGAAATTCTTGGATGAATTTTCTTTTAGTACATTATTGTGTTTAAACATTCCATATGCTGAAGTTTTGCAAGTAACAAGGTATATATATTCTTACAGGAAAGAACAATGATGACCAGAATTAGACCAGTTGCTTTGAGATCAAGATGATGCCTTAGGTGCATCTACCACTTACACAACCAATGTTACTGAATTGAGGGTTGTGTTTGTTGACTCAGAAGCCACATCACATTTGGAAAAGAAATGGAGTCTTAAAAATGGTCATGCCATTCATGATATTCATCATCTATCCAGATACTAAAGGAATGTTTTATATTGAGATATGGATTTAAGTTCATCTAATAATGGAATAATGCATGATATCCGATCTTCAGAGCTAATGTAGTTGTGCGGAAAGAGCTCCACACTCCAGCTTCTGATCGTTCTTGCATTCATCTGGAGTTTGACATTGCTCGAACTGGTCTTGCATAACATCTTCATTATTTTGAAATACCTACTAGATAATATTTTAAATGTTGCAATGTTTTGACATATTACATTTTAACAATAATTTTCTTAAGCTGCAAAATTAGACTTCAATTAATTGAAGCTCTCTGTTTGTGTCATCATAGGAAACAGCTTGGAGGAAAACTTGGAAGCTCTTTACAAAGTAATCTCGGAGTAAATACTCTTGGTGATCTTCTTAATTTCTCTGAAGAAAAGTTATAAGAGCTTTATGGCATTATCACAGGGTTGGTGACTTGGTTTATTTACCATGATTGAAGGATATGTTTGTATGACATGTATGTTCAATTTTACCTACCAGATAAATGAGCAACTTGTGCAACAAGTGCAATGCTTTTATTCTACTCTGATATTATGTTGCTTATTTACATAACATTTTGAATCCATTCACAAGTATTTTATTCACAAAAAATGTACAATGTCATAAACATCATTATTTAAGATACTGCAATATAAAATGATTTAGTAAATGTACTCGTCAGTTTGCTTAAATTATTGGTTTTGAAATACATGTATTACCAGTAAAATTTAAGATAAATTTCAAAATTTTACCACGTGCATTGCACGTGCAATCCAACTAGTAAAGCAAATACTGAACCAATGCTCCAGGTTATGAAAAAAATCAATAAGATATAATATTCAGCGGATAGGGTTTAAGAGTATATTCCTTATGCATAATCTAAAGTCACAATTTAGAAGCTTGTATACATAAGTTTGGTCCAAAACTTAGGCTCTGTTTGGCAAAACTAGCTGAAAGCTGCGAGATTATAGCTGAAAGCTGTTAAGCTAGCTGAAAGCTGTGAAATTATAGCTGAAAGCTGTTAGCTGTGTAGCTAGCTGATTGACTAGAGCTGTTTGGTAAAAGTAGCTGTACAACTAGCTTAAATTTGTTAAATGACTAAAAAGACATGCAATATTATTGATATAAAATTAGAATTATTAGGGGCAAAAACGGAAGAAAAAAATTGACAGCTCCTTTCTAAAGACAAACGCTACTTGAGGTAGCTTTTCGAAAGCTACTTGCAAAAGACACAATCTCCAAAATAATCTCCTCCTATTTTTGGTCACCAAACAGCTCTACTGTCTTATTGACCAAGTCAATAAGACACAAGCTCTTAGATAAGACACTTTTTTTGGTTGCCAAACAGTACCTTAAGCTCATGGCTATGTTTGCTTCAAGTTTTAATTAATTAATAAGAGAAGAAAACATCCATACTAGCTAGCAATTTACTCAACATAATAACACTAACAACAATCCACACTACCAGCAATAAAGCAAATCATGTCCCTCACATTGTCTCCAAAGAATTATTCTTTAATAAAGTTTAAGGAAAAATTGCTTCTAGGTCCCAAATTTATATTTTCAATGCCTCAGCCCCTCCTATTTTTTTAATGTTCTTTAGCCCCTCCTTTTGGAAAAAAATGTGTCCAATCCCCTCCATCACTCCTCCATCATGATTCCAGCTCATTCCAGCAGTTGATTAGACATGCCAGCTCATCATTAGACATATCAGCTGACTTAAATCTCGAATTTACCCTCCTCTTTCTCATGTCAGTGGATGTTAACTCTTTTCTGTAATATGTTAACTCTTTTCTGTAAAATATTAACTCTTTTTCGTAACATGTTAACTCTTACAGATAACATGTTAATTCTTACAGCTAGCATGTTAACTCTTACAGCTAACATGTTAGCTGTAAGAGTTAACATGTTACGAAAAAGAGTTAACATGTTACAGAAAAGAGTTAACATTAATGTGCCCACGCAAAGTTCCTCGGGACGGAGCCGGCGACGGAGCGGGAAAGAGGGCAGAGGGGGACCGGAGGAGGAGGGAGGTGCAGCGGGGGGAGGGAGGCGGGGGGAGGAGGCGGTGGAGGTGCAGCGGGGGAGGGAGGCGGTGAGGAGGAGGAGGGAGTTGTAGGGGGAGGGAGGCGGGGGGGAGAAGGGAGGTGTAGGGGGAGGGAGACGGGGGAGGGGAGGGGGGTGGGGAGGGGAAGGAGGTGGGGTGGGGGCAGAGGGGGAACGGAGGAGGAGGAGGGGGTGTAGGGGAGGGTAAAATGGGGATTGTGTATGGAGTTTGCATGGGAACTTGGGGGAGAGGGACTTTTAATAATTTTTTCGAAAAGGGGGGCTGCAGCACATGTTTGAAAGTTGGGGGGGGGCTGGGGCACATTGAAAATATAAATTTAGGGCCTTGAAGCAACTTTTCCAAAGTTTAAACAAGCAAGTGTTAAAAAGAAAAAGCTATTATGCTTTAATAGAGCTCAGAGTCTTGATTCAACATTTTTATATTTAGAAGATATATACTAAAGTTATTGGGTCTACAACCGTGACAAGTCTTTAGCCACAGTGTAATTCTTTCATATATCTATACTACTTCTAAAAGAGAAAACAAGTGTCAAAACTTTTGCATACCCATTTCACCTTTTTCAATTTTATTAATTTTATTTTTATCCCCATAATTCATGACTTATCTAGAAAAAAAATATGATAATAATCAATTAAATTAATACATGCCTCTTCCACTGTCCCTCATTTAACCGTACTACTCTCTCTCGCTCCACCCACCCGCCCACCTCCGTCTCTTCATCTATGGTTCTTTCGATTCTTCCATTTCTTCATCTCCGATTCTTCGGTTTCTCAAACCCCGCCCCCTCCGCCTCTTCCATTCTGATTCTTCCATTTCTCCACCACTCCCCTCCCCCGCCCCACTTGCCTCTATAAATAACGTAGTGCTTTAGTTTTAATGGAGCAAAGACGACGCTTTTGGAGTTCACGCTTAATTGAGGTTGGTTGTTGTTATAATTCACTTATGATTTACTTAGGTTCTGACCTATTTTGGTTCTGATCTACGGCAGATCTGAATGTGGATTTTTTTTCTTGTGTGTTTAATTTCTGTTATGCTTGCTTAATTTCTTCTATGTTTTTTTTCTTTTTTCTTTTTTCTTTTTTTGATCTAACCTCCAAAATAGAGATAACTCGATTTTTCTGTTATGCTTCCAAAATAGAGATTGCCGTGGGAATTGGAGGTTTGAAGGAACTGGATAGTTTGGGTGATGATTTGTTGAATTGTTTGGTGAAGGAGATAACTCAGTCTTTTGAGATGAAGAAGGGTAGGTTTTGGGTGATGGGTTGGTCTGCAACTTATGAGACTTACATGAAGTTTCTGTCGAGGTACCCGACGCTTGACAAGGATTGGGATTTGCAGCTGCAGCTGATTACTTCGGCGACCAGGCAGCCTGCAGTCAGTAGGCCAATGTTTATGTTCTTCCTTCGCTCTATGCTTTGAATCTCTATGCTGTGAGCTAATTATTTATAGTGATTTCAATGACATTTTCATTTACTTTGGAATATTTGTATTATAAGCATCTCTACATGTATTACTTATAGTTTAGAACTCAAAAAACCCTTAGTAGAGACAACAAATACTATGAGTCTATTTGATCCTTTGTTGAAAACTAGCACTTTACTTCTGTAGGCTTATGTTTATGTTAAGTTATTGGAGCTGACGTGTGTGTTTGTGATATATATATATAAAAGCATGTTTTGATCAAATGGGGACACACAATAGTTTTCTTATTGCATTTGATCTTTTTTAAATACGACGGTTAATTATTCATAAAAGAGTTGGGATGCATTAGGACATGTACTTGGTTTTTTAAACACAAGTGTGAGGTTATTGACGTGGTTCTCCATATGATTGCTGACAACATACAAAACCATGATTTTGATGATATTTTTGATTGGTGAGAGTATTGAGTTTCTAACACTTCGATTAGGTGTGCTCTTTATGTCCACTTTGTTTTGCACTTAACTATTTTATTAAAGGTGCAATTTTGTAGTTTATTAAACTACATGCAAGTTTTCCTTAAAAAAAAAGTTGTCTCCTATTGCTGTTATCTTTGTTCTTTTTGGTGTATAATAAATAATGTTTTAATGTACAGGATTTAGGTCCAAAAGGATTGAAACTAATTCCTTTGTAAAGCAGCAACTAAAATAAGCTTTAGTTTATTAACTAGCTCCTAAATTTAGAAACTTAAGCACATAATAACTAATGCTTTAATGTATTGGCTCACAAGATGTTAGAACATTATGTATAAGTTTATTTGTTAGAAAAATATTTTGCTTGGGTCGTTCGTTTAATTTATTTTTAAACTCCGTACATATTGTCCAAAACCGCACGAGTTATGGCATGTAGTATTTCATTTTCCCTGTTGAACAATATTGTTTTCCTTTTCTTCATCTGTTGTTTACATTTTCCTTTAAGTTTCTATTTAGGTATTTTTCATAATTTCTTCACTTTTTGATTACTTCATCTCAACTCTAGCCTTCAGTAACTATGTTTTGAAGAACTTCAAAGCCAACATTTCTGCAAACTTCGTGCAGGTTAACCTTATATGCAATGCTTGAACCTGTTGGTTAATTAGTCAAACAAATCTCTTGTTATCAAAGACACAATAAGTTTTTGTCTGGTTCCTTGTCTGCTATGAAATGCACCAAGTACTTCCCTATCCATCTTATAAGAGAATATGTTTTGGTGACTTAACTTCTTTCTGTTGAATTTGATTATAAACCATCATGTGCTCCCATTTCTTCAATTATACTGAGCCATTTTATCTACCGTTGTGAAGTAGCTTCCTTTATATACTTCATCTGGGTACATTTTCCAATTTTAGCAGCTGGTATTTAGCTGCTATATACTCTTGCAAACCAACAACTACATTATGTACAAACATTTCGTCCACTTTGGGTAGCTTCCAGAGATTATGTTATTCTTTTTAATTATATTTGTAATCACAGTGGTCCCATTTTAAAAGAAAAAAAAGGGTATAGAGCAGAGTTACTCTTTTCTCAAGTTCTTTGGTTGGAATTCTTCACTACCAACTTGATGCTATTGAAGTTATTGATATATTTAAATTGTAGTTCTTGAGGAAAACAATTGCTAGCGTTTCATGTTCTTGATATATATTATCATGATCAGCTCCTATATTTGTAGTGACCATAATATCAGGCTAGTGACAACTTATATTACTTATTAGCCAATTTGTTCCTATTCAAGGCAAAATTCGATTTCTCAACTAGCTTTGCTGAGCAGTTTTTCATATCATCCATCTTATTTAGATTTCCTCTTATGATTTTTGAAACGACATGATTAACTTCGTAGAGGATGGTATTTGAAGTTAATGTATGATCATAATTGGATTTATAATTTGTTAATACTGGGTTGGAATATGTTGCAGCTTAATGTAGTCATTTGTACCATTTGGGGGTTTCTTCCCTTCTGCGTATGAATCTAATATTCCAGTAATGAAACTGTATTCCTCGGTGTTAGATCCTAGAGAGAGGGGGGTGATTAGGGTCTTATGCTAATCTATTCTGATTTTATGCTAATTAAAATTAATTAATAAGTTATCCTAACAAGTATAAAATACAACAAGATATGTGAGTTAGGATAAACAATATGAGCATTGAGATATATCCTATATGATAAAAATATATGCAAGGATATATAAACTAACACAAGGATGATATAATCAAACTACAAATGTGATAGTACAAAATAAACAATACAAACACACAATATGATCACAGAGTTCGGACTTTCCGTCCTACGTCTCCGCTCCCCACTCACGGGGAGAAATCCACTATCACAACCGGGTTTTCTACGTTTACCTGAACAATGTTTACACCTCACACTCGGTTTTCTAGCTAACCGAAAACTTTACAATCATCACTCTTGCAATCCCACTCTACACCCTCTCAAGTGTTGAACTAGACGTGTCTCCCTCAAGTGCTCGGATACAACCTCTTCCTAGGTTCGTCAACCGACACCACTCCTCTTAGGATAATCCCCGACTCTCGCCACACACTTCTCTTGGTGTTCAAGTGTATTACAAAGTGAATCTCACAATAAGCACAAATACAAAGTGTTTGTTCTCTATAATGGATGAGAACGAATTATAAGCTCACTCTCTAAGTTACACAATCCCACAACCCAATTATACTATGAATGTAAATACAATAATCTCAATGGTTGTGTGTGTGTAAACAAAGAGAAAATAAACTCAAATCTAAACTCAATATAAAAACTAGCTTTAAAGAATGATAATCAAATAACTATGCAAATATAAAGCTAGATAAGAGTTTAGAAAACTTCTCAATAGATCAAGAGGTGGAGGAAGAATAGTTGGAAGCTCAAACTTCAATAGATGATCTCCTCAAGCTCTTATGGAATTGATTCACAAAACCGAAACACTCAAATGCTTAAAAGCTTCTTAAACAAACTTAAATAACACTTAAACCATTGTTAAACTCTTGTTTTAAAAACTTCTTAGATATCTTTGAGAACTGAGATCAAGGGGGTATTTATAGCCTCCCAAAACCTTAGCCAAAAACCTAATCAAAATGACCAAAAAGCCCCAGAGAATTAAATCAGAAAAATAGCCGTTGAAATGCAATGATGAGTTTGGCGGTCGACCATGAGAAAATGGCGAACAGTTTTGAAAAGCTGACGGTCGACCTCGACGGTCGACCGAGAAAGTCTCTGGATTAAGCCACGGTCGACCGTCATGATCGACCGCGATCCAGTAAGAGGCAAAATAAATTAGAACTGTAGGCGGTCGACCGTGACGGTCGACCGTGAACTGATACATGGGGTTTTCACAGGTTTTTGTAAACAATTTTTTGATTTTAAAATACTGTTTAAAAATATCAAACAAATTCTAAAAAATGTAAAACTTTGTAAAATGATTGTAGACATGATAATAAACATGCTACAAAAATTGGTTTATAAAAAAGACTTCTCAAATGAGAAATATCATCATTTTGCAAAATAGTCCAAAACACGAAAATGTAAACATATGAATTTTGACATTTAGGCTAAACCATGTTTTGAAACTTTACACAATGATTATGTAGACTTAATAAAATATGTATATGATTATTGTTAAGTCCAAAAACTAAGAATATAATATTTTTACAAATACAATAGAAAATGAAACATATGGGTATGTATATGAAAATATATTTGTTTCATATCTAAGTAGTTAAACCAAATCACAATAATAAATATAAAATATGTAATTTCATATTTATAAACATAAAAACCAAAACTTGTGTTGTATATATATATATATATGACTACATATATATACAAGGAAACCAATAAAATGTGTGTGTATATGATATTGAGCTTAACGTACTTAACACACATAATATAACACCTAAACTAAAGTTACCCAAGCTTGATCTTGATCTTCATTGTAGCTTAACTTGGTAAACTTGGATGAAGCTTGTAATTAGATCTTTAACTTGAATTGTATAGGCTTCAACCACTATTCTACCAACCTCCATTGAATATGTTCGTTGAACCGCAATTCCATCCATCCTCCAACATATTGTTTGTCTAGAATAAATATAAAACATAAATACTAGATAAACAATATTAGATGTAAATTGTTTGTAAATCATCATCAAAACAAGAAGACCAACACTCGGTTCCTCGCTGCCAGCTTTGTAATGACAAATATGAGGAACTTGCTATAATTCTGAAGGGAAGTGCACCTTCTTGTGTAAATCAGATTCAGGCAAAATTGCCTTTGTCGCTACAAAATGTCGATAAGGTCAGAATGAATAATCAATTGGATGTCTCGAAGGTTTGGTTCTCTTATGTCTACAGATTCATTTTTCTTTTCCTTTTCACTTTTGCATATGCTCCCTTTATATCTGTATTGGTTACGAAAATTCAGACTATGCTGGAGATAATTTGGATAAACAATTGTATGGTGAAATAAGGATCTTGTAATGTAGAGTGCTATAACCATTGTCCTTCTTGCTTACATCACAAATGTTGCTCTGCAGCAACTTTGATGACCGCCATGTTGGTACAAGAGAGCAGATTACACTTCAGGATACTGTGGATGGTACTGGATACTCCACATCACAATTTGGATTACATGGTAACTATTTTCTTAATTTCGTCTCTTTAATTGTGAATATATGTTGTGTGTCAACACTACACTAAGATGTGTGCGCTAATATTTGATTACACAGAGAGATTTGGTGATGGAGATGCTTCTCAGATTGGTCTAGAGCTTGACGAGGTATACATTTTTCTTCTTCTTCTGGCTTAATTTAGTGTTTGCAGTTTGATGAGGTTAGCATTTTGGAGGTGGTCACCTAACAGGTGAAAGTTTAGAAACCTCTTAGCGAGTAGACTATGAAAATCTTTTCTTTTCTCTCATGTTAATTCTAATTTTGAATTATCTTAGTCTTCTGATTCTTGCTTTGTTACACACATGAATTATTATTGGAGAATAATCTCACACTATAGGATGTTCAAGTTTTGGACAGGTAATCTCATGTGCTTCCTGTCTGAAAGTTTCTCTTACGGTTGAAATTTCCTTCAGTGTTATTTTCCTGCTGTTTCATAACTTGGAGTTGATAATAACTTTAATTTATATGTTTAGAACTTATTCTATAATTTCTTTTCTACTTCTATCTAATATTTAGAAAGCGCTGCATCAGGAGGACACTGCACTTTCAACTTCAACTGCTCCTAACCAAAACTTCCTACATTTAGTGCTTCGTGTATTGATTTGATTTATTTAAAATTTTCTTCGTGAAAGGAGTGTATGCATGCTAGATTTTAGGCATAAGATGAATTCATTTTATTCTATGTCATTTATTATAAGCATTTTTACCTATACCCTCAAAATATATAATAATTTTTAAATTTACTGCCAAATCTTCATATTTGAGATTTGCCCTGTCAGAAAATACACTTGGTATATTTCTTCATATCGTTATTTTTTCAACATAGAACTAAATTACGCTGGCACACTTAATCAACCCACTAATTAGCTTCCTTCTCAGGTGAAAAAAGGATGGGAAGGGGATAGGGGCACCCTCCGTGGAGATTGCTGGTTGTTCGGGTGGCTATGCCTTCACTTTCACTAAAAATTTAATGTTTATACAGATGTGTTAGGATTCATCGCTTCAGTGAGACCATTATGCACAACAAATACATCAGTTAGAAGGGAGATCACAATAATAAATGAAGAGTAAGCGTTTTTAAAGATGAAATATATTTTCACTTACAAAAAAAAAATACTAACATATCTATTTAACAATTTGTTGTAATTGACATAGGATGGATCCATTGGTATTAACATTATGGGGAGAGCATGCAGAGAAAAAATATCAAATATTCAAAGACAAGAAAAAACAAAAACCAATTATAGCAATAATTAATGTGACTGCAAATAGATATATGAGTAAGACTTTTGACTTTAATTGTTCTCAAAAAATTATATAACCAAAGAGTAACTATACAATGAATACAGGAGTTCTGCAACTTTCATCAAAGGTTACAACAATATTTTTGTTAGACCCAAACATTACTGAAGCACATGCTATTAAAGAATGATAATGCTTATGAAAATAAAATCTTTCCTAATATAATTTTTTTAAAATAATACATGTCTTAAATATAGGATGACAACAACGGGAAAAAATAATGAGAAATTGATGCAGCAAACCCTGTCGAAGCTAATGAGAAGATCTAAAAAGGTTATGCTTGGTGATATCATCACATCATCAATAGCTACAAAAAAGTATTTTATTACATTGGTTACCTGTTCATTGTTGTATAATATTCCATAGCCATTGAGATGGAGAAAACTCAATAAGAAACTGTGCATAATATAGAGTTCATAAATCACTGTTATTAGAAGTTTGCATGTTGGTGAGGCTGATGCTCAAGATACTGGTACTAGAACTCAGCCAGTCCTTAGATACACAGAACATAATTATTATGTCCTTTTTTCTTTCTTAGTAGTGCACGTAATTATAATTATTAATAATAGTTTAAATAGGAGTTCCTTCTTTATGTTGCAAAGAATATTACCTTGTTCAATAATTAATATCATCTTAGTAATAAAAGTCTGGACGTTATAAATTAAAAACATTAGAGATTCGGTTGTACCTGCCCTTTCTTATTAATTATCATTTCTAGTATTGTTTGTAAATTTTTTTATATTCAAGGATTTATATATATTTCCTTATTCATAGAAACATTTAAAAGAATCTCTAATGTTCGGTCCAAATTCTATGTGTCACAGAACATAAAATTTGTTGTTCATGCGCATCCAACCCTTATATGAAGTCCTCGATGAGCTCTTCAAATCCGCCAAGGTATGTCACAAAGTTATCTAAATATATGCAGTTATCATCAACCATATGCATGTTTTACTATTTACGTCATGGGGTGAGAATTAGAACAACCTCAATTATGATGTTACAACCTCAATTATGATGTTACCCTTAAATTCTTAGTTGTGTCATTAAATTCTTAGTTGTGTCATTGAGCATTGTTTATATGAAAATCTTAAAAGGCAAAGAAGTAATTATAAATCACTGTTATTAGTGTGTCCCCCTAACTACAACATCTTCTGCTGTCACGGGATATGCTTAATTAACGGTATCAAGGTCTGTGAGAGGACACGATTGAGGCGCTATAAATCCTAGGACTTTGGAGACAAACATATTTACTTCCTTCTATAGTTATCTATGTGAAGATGTACCACTTTACTTGGTTTCCAAATATTTAGTTGTGGGTTGGTAAATTTCTTGAGAACTTCAGGTGAAAATGCGTGTACTTTTAATTAATCCAAAGGTTGAATGAGTTAAAATTCTCATTCATGTTGAACATAGCAACAAAGATTATTGAAATACTATGAAATGAATAAGATGTTATCTCTTTTCTTGAACAACAGGCTTTTGTTTTGCAAGGAATTTTTTGTTTTCATTTACTTCAACTTCCAATTCAGAATCAGCTCCATTTTCTTGTTTCATTGCTTTAAACTGCAAAAGTTCGAAACATGCGTCATAACTTTTGAGACAACACCCACTTGATATTAGTCTGAAACATGCATGAAGTTTCAATTACTCATTGAATATTATCTGCACTGTTAATGTGAATACTAGGCTTCATACTTTTTTGAGCTTTTCATAGGAATGTATTGATGGTAATGAGTAATAATACTTGCTCATTTTTTGTTTTGTATTGTTTACCTTGTCCTAATTTGGTAAGGTGAGAGAGTATGTTTCATACTTTTTGAGCTTTTCACAGGAATGTA
This sequence comes from Asparagus kiusianus, assembly GCA_022839385.1. Taxonomy (NCBI): domain Eukaryota; kingdom Viridiplantae; phylum Streptophyta; class Magnoliopsida; order Asparagales; family Asparagaceae; genus Asparagus; species Asparagus kiusianus. Next base: position 414,496 of record BQKN01065469.1, read on the forward strand.
TTTATGATAATGAGTAATAATACTTGCTCCTTTTTTGTTTTGTATTATTT
>BQKN01065469.1:414555-426932 GCA_022839385.1 Asparagus kiusianus
ATGATAATGAGTAATAATACTTGCTCCTTTTTTGTTTTGTATTATTTACCTTGTTCTAATTTGGTAAGGTGAGAGAGTCCGAACCGAACTGAAGAAAATCATAATGCAAGCTCGAATGGATAAAAATTCAGCCAAGCAAAAATTGCACATGTATTTTCTTATCACTTTATCTGGTTTCAACTAATGACTCGCTGAAGATTGTAGACTAATATATTTCCTTGATGTTGCAGCATCAATGAAAAGCCTCGAGTGATGCAAGAGTAAGCATTAGGAAAGGCAATTCCAAATCAGCAAATAATTACCAAACTAGAGAGAGTCTTGGGAGTGAAACTGAGTGGAAAGAAATAATTTGCCCAGTACAAAATTAGTAACTTATGGAACTTTGACATATGCAGCAAATGGTTCTATTTTGATTTTGAGCACCTTGAACTGATGATAGTGTATATGAAGTGTGGAGCTGGTTCTGTGTCTTTTAGATTAATTGTTTATTTTTGCTGGTGAATGTCCTGTCTCTTTGAGTTTTGACAAGGTGGGTTTTAAATTATTTTGTGGGGTTTATAATTTGATGAGTGAAAATTTACTTGGTTTTTAAATATTTAAATTCATGTAGTTTTTTAATATGCATCACGTGCAACGCACGTATGACATACTAGTATAAAATAAAACAATTAATCCATTACAAATGTTAAGGAGCTCAGTTTGGTAGGGCCATTGTGTAACAGTAATATGAGTCCTTTAAATATTTCATATTTTTTTAGAATCTTGCCTATTTTGTTTTAATCCCTCAAACTCTGAAAATTGTTATTAAGTCCTACAATTCTTAAGTTAATTAGAAATTGATCCCTTAAATCATTAAAATTGCTATTAATTTTCTTAATTCTTAAAAAGTTATTTTGAAAGTATTATATTCAATAAAAAGTAGAAGCAACTGCTAGAGAGATTAATATAAAATAGATTGCGATAATTAGAGACCTGACAACATTTATATTAACTCAAGGGACTAATTACAAAATAAATTTTGAATTCGAGAACACAATATCAATTTCAATGATTTTGAAGCCTATCTACTTAAATAAAAGTTTAATTTTTTATTTTAACTAATAGAAAATTATGTAAATCGTGAGAGCTAATAACAAATTCAATGACCTGAGGGGTTTATTCGAAAATAACTAATCCATCTATCTAATATTACACCTCTCAAAAAATATTTTTATCCCCAAATTAAAAAAAGAATCCTCCAAAGAAAATATTAGTTATTATTATTTTAACTTCTTCACGTAAATACAAGCTCGGGTCAATTTTGCTCGTTCCAAACTAAAGCAACTGGATATGAACACAAAAAGAGAAGATTCATCGTCTCATGTTTTTGTTCTAGAAACGCGAGAGAGACAAGTGGCGGTCCAAGTTGCCTCCTATGAATTTTACAAGAGAAGCCCAATAAAACACTCACGTGAGGAAAACACCCACACCCTCCCCGGGCGCGTCAAATGAATACGTCGTATCCAGTCAGCCTAATAAAGAAGAAGGAGAGACGGCCCATTTACGCTTCCCAGAGCTCTCAACGAACTAAAAAAGACCCCAAATTCTTCACTCTCGCTTCCCTCAATTATTTATTGTCTGGATCCCGATCTCTCTGGGATCCAGACGAGCAGCTCCTCCCCTGCGATCTCAATCAATTAAGGTTTTCAGACGAAATCGAGTAAGAATCCGTCACTTCTGTTTGTTTTCAGAAGTGGAATTCGGTTTTTTGGACGGAATCAACAGGATCGGTGGAATCGGGAAGAGAAGCTAGGGCGAGGTGAAAAAGATGGGGGATTCGAGCTTGGTGAACCTGGAGTCCTTGGCGGAGGCGGCTTCGGGGGCCGCGGGGGCTCTCGTCAGCACCACCGTGCTGTATCCGCTCGACACCTGTAAAACCAAGTACCAGGCCGAAGTCAGATCCAGCGATCGCCAAAAATACAGGTCCCGCTTCTCCGATCCCCGTCGGATTTCCCCTGTCCTCGCGTTTTTTTGATCCCTTGCATGGTCCAGGCTTGTTTACTTGAAGTACTGCTGTTATTCGATACGACCCGATTCCGGCGTCTCTGACCTCTTTATAGTACAGGAATTTGGGGGATCCTCCAAAAATTTTGAGATTCTTTACTGCACGTACGCGTTTGCAAAAAAAATATTTTTTTTTGGGGGGGAAAACAGTTAGATACGTGATATTATTGAGGTTCCAAGGAAACGAGGCCTGTATGGTATAGAGGTTCTTCTAGATCAAGTGTTTTTTACATGGCTGGGTTGCATGATTAAGACGTCATGGGTCGTTGCTGGTTGACTCTGAGATTTTTCGGAGTTTTTTTAATCTTTTCTTATAGAAATGCTAGGGAAGATGAAACTAGAGGAAAATGAGAGGCGCTTGACATGAGGCAGCAGGGCATCGATGCGATTCCAGAGCTGAACGGGAACAAGTTCAGAGTAGCCTTGCTGATGGGATATTTAAATCGATCCATTCTGGCTTGATCGAGTTGGTACTGGATGTGTAACACGGGAAACCATCTTCTTTGGGCATTCGTGACACGCAAATTTTCCTATTAGAAAAGGATATAATTTAGGATGATGAAGAGGGAATAGAATCAACATGCTCCTCGAACCTTCTTGTTTCTTTCTCAAAGCATCTGTGCTCCTCGAACCTTCTTGATTCTTTCTCGAAGGATCTTGAGTGACCCGACTTACGTGCATGGCAAGGTTTTAAGGTTTTTCCCTCGGGCAGCAGCAAAATTTTTCTATGTTGTGTAAGCTTTCGTCTGCACTAGGAAAATGTGCTTCTACACATTACTTATGTCTTAGCTGCTGGTTACGCCTGATGCCTTGTTTGACTAGAAGAGTTAAGATGTACTAATTTTAGAAGTGGAGTAAGATGGAATCTTATATCTCATCATAGTAAGACTAATTCCATCAAAGAGATAAAATTACAAATAACAGATATCTCTGAAAGATAGATATAGTTCCCATGATATTTCAAACAAAATACGAACAGAGGACTTTAGTTTCTAATCTTTCAGTTTTTATATAGTTGGGCGGAGTTCGTCTTCACTCTAGGTTAAGTCTTGTTAGTGGTCTTAAGTAGTTATTATGATCTCAGGGCCTCAAATGGTTTCACATATAGTGCGACCCTTTGTATAGCCCGTGTGTTTCTCTGATCTTTCAACTTGTAAACTAATCTCCAGTCTATAATACAAAGTTCTACTGCATCAGAAGATTTTTACTCTTTTAATTTAAGCCTTGTAATGGTCACCATGGTGTTTTGACGTGCACTTCAAAGTCACATCCCATTTTTTATCAAACAATAGAATCTTCTCCTGTCCTACAAATTACTATAGTGGGAAGATAGATACTTGGATGTGCCCCTCGTGGTTATTGCATTGTTTTTCCTGCCACAAGAAAGAAAAAATGGATATAGTTTATCTGGTGAGTGATTTACTCCTTCCAATAAAAAAATAAAGTGATGAAATTGCGGATTCATCTAGTTAGATTATGGTGTTTTTTCCCCCAGACGTCATTCCCCCAGCTTGCAATGTGAATCCTTGATAATGCTTGTGCAAAAGAATTCATCCTTTCCTATAAACATAATCTCAAGGTGCTTTGCTGCTTCATTAGAAGCTCAAAGCTGCTCGTAATGGAGAGCACAAAGTACCTAGTCTGTCCTAGATACGTCATGCCAACAATTAAGGCACAGGCTGTACTAGCCAACATACATCATGGTTTGTCCAATTGCAAAATATATGTTGATCACGACAGATTCTTGTTCTCTTTGATATAGCTATCTACTTCACTGAAGTAATTATACCTCATTTATTAGAGATGCGAATGTATCATCTATTCCAGAATGTTTATTATTTATTCCAGACAGATGATTTGCATGTAATAGTTCACTGATCCTTTTCCTTTTCCCCCCCTTTTCTTCAGGAATATTTCAGATGTGCTGTGGGAAGCAATTTCTACTCGTCAAGTTCTTTCACTCTACCAGGGGCTTGGAACCAAAAATTTGCAATCATTCATATCACAATTTATTTACTTCTATGGTTATAGCTATTTCAAAAGGCTGTACCTGAAAAAGAGTGGAGTCAAATCGATCGGAACAAAAGCAAACTTGGTCCTTGCTGCTGCTGCTGGTGCTTGCACTTCTATCATCATACAGGTGGGTAAAATTTCCACATTATGTAACTTAGTCGGAATTTTATAGCGTTTTAAAGTTCCTGATTTCTGTCTATACACATAGCCATTGGATACTGCATCATCCAGGATGCAAACAAGTGCCTTTGGGAAATCCAAGGGGTTATGGGAAACTCTTTCAGAGGGTTCATGGACTGAGGCATTTGATGGGCTAGGCATCTCTCTTCTCTTAACTTCGAATCCCGCTATTCAGGTACTATTTCATAGTTGTTATTTCTCTTATCATCACGTATACCATCTTTCAAATTATATGATTAGCCCATTGCTTAATTTTGCACAGTGTTCAGGGCAACCTATTTCTTACTTGAAGAAGTCTTTCTGTATGGATGATAATTTGTCTTCTTGGATTTGTTTGACACATTAGAAGTTATCTTCTAGACTGATAATCCACTAGCAGTAATGAATCATTTGGATGTTTCACTTTTAGAACGAGTACATGTATGTCTTGTCTGGGGTAAGGTATCAACAAATATTTCTCCATTTTTCATTCGCTGATCGCAGGCACTGAATTAACATGCGTTAGCCGTGTCTACTTTCTTTTATAATCATGTGCAAATCTGGGTTGCATACAAGTTAAGGCAGTATGTTTTAACACCTTGGCCAGCTTCTACACCCTCCATGTTTCATACTTTCTATTTTTTATATTTGAAAACCTCCAACTGAATATTAACCATCAAAATCAAATTCATAATTTGGTTTTCAACATGTTAGCATTATCTGATAGTTGCCACTTTCTTTTAGTGATTAATATTTCCATGGCATTACTTGTGTTATTTTTGACGACACAATCCTGTCATAGACTCAAGGGTCGGTCTAGACTTTAACCTATTCAAGTTTTTGGTAATGGATAATCCGGAAAACTGGTATGTTTCTTGCTGCTGGGCATTCCTACAATGTCAGGGATGATTGATCTTTGCAGATTTAATATACGTCTGACTTCTTGGTTTTTATTGTCAAACTAAAACATATTACTCAATTGTCACAGCAATTTGGTACTATTTAGTGGCAGATGTTATGGAATAAGACAATTTAAGTGTGGGCATTGCACAGAGCTGTTTCTCATGTTCTTCTGCTCATAATGATTCCACTTTCCGATGTAGCTTTCATGTCGCAGATAACCAAATAAAATACCTCCCGTAAATTTTTCCTGACATTTTAATACCGTATAGAAAAAGTATAAGGATAAAAGTAATCCTATATCTTCCATGCTAAGTTTTGGAAAAGAGAGAAGCTTCATGTGTCCTAAGCCAGATAGGGTCCTTGTATTTCATTTCTTCTCTTTAAGCATAGACAGAAGCAATAGCTGGTTTCCCTATTGCTACACCCAAACTTTTAGCAGTTCATAGACTAAGTTGGTATCATATCTTAATAGTTATAAATGTCCTCCTATGCCATAAGTGGATTTGTCCACTTCCAAATGGTATCTTCTAGATCACCACTTTTATATCTTTCTTGATCTCGCTTACAACGTTCGTGGCACAACCCATAAAGCTAAATAATTTCTATTTTATGAATTAGGGTCCCTTTCAATTATGTGAAACTACTCTTTCTTCTTCTCCTCCTCCTCCATAGTCTTCGTTTTCAACATGTCCGGTGTAAGAGGAAACATGAGAGGACAATATCTTATACCTGTAGGTAAATGGGCAGCATACTTCTGAGTAATTCAGTTGCATATCTATATATAAACTGTACCTGGTTTCCTGTTGCTGTACCCAATATTTCCACAGCTTATAGACCAAGTTGGTGTTATATCACAGGAATTAAGTTTTCTTACACTCAAAATCGGGTATGACCTTGTGAGTTGTGTCACTTCCAAATGGTATCATTCAGTTAACAACTTTCACGTCTTTCTTGGTCTCCCCTATGACATGCATGACACCATTATAAAGCTATAACTTCTCATGTAAGAACTAGGATGCTTTGAAAGTCATGTAACATTACCTATGATGCATGGGTACTTTGGAGCTGTGCCCATGTCGTACCCGTACTCAACACCGAAACTTCGGTGAATAGGGGTGGAGCCATGTATGGGCCAAATGGGCCTTGGTCCCCCCTTGAAAGATAAAAGAAGCCTAAGTAGGTATACTGGCAACTAGCAAGCTATGAAAGTAATACCGCCCTACTTCTTGCTTACCTACTCGCGTAGTCTGTCTACCTTCCTTGTTCTAGCTCTGTGTCATAGCTCACTACAATGGAAAGCTAAGCCTACAAAAGCACATAGCTAAATGATACAAAAAGACTAGATGGAAGGAAGCAGATGAGCGAGGAAGTACTGAAAATAGCTAAGAGCCTATTCTATGTGCTAAAATGTGTTCACCGTTCATGAAATTGCTAGTGTATTGAACATCTTAAACTCAATTTTCCTAATAAAGAGGAAAAACATGATACTACAGCTATTAGTCCTTGACAAGAGCTGTAGTGTCCAATCATTTTGTTTTTTAATACCTCTCACATCATGCACATTTGCAAAAGTACCCCCAAGTCTCAATAGTTTCAAAACTACCCGTAAATCATCAACTTTGGGGAGGGAAAAATACTCCCAAATCAACAACTCATTAACATTGTTGTATGAGTAAATATTTGAGTTTTTTTAGTATTTTTTATTTTGCAATTGCATATTAGCATATCAAAGTTAATGATTTTGTTGATTTAGGGGTATTTTCTTCAAAGTTAATGATATGGGGATGGTTTTGCGAATCCTGATTGCTGAGGGTTAGTTTTGCAATTATGCATGATTGGAAGGGTCTTATAAAAAACCAAAAATAAAAAGAATCATCAAGTAATTGGTTAATAGTGATTTTATAAATCATAGAGGTAAAATTCAAGACCACTCAAACTTTCTCAAGACTCCTCTTTTCCTGTCTCGAGTTGTGAATAGATCGCGAACAAATCGTAAGTAATTTATGTTTTTCACGAGTGTTCTCTCTATTATCATCCATAAAGATCTAATCAGATCTCAACCTTCTCATCCACCTACATTCTCTCAGCCTCCAACTCTCATCTTTAACCAGATCTCATTCTGGTTTGTGCTCTGCTTTTTCCCCCCTCTTTTGGTTTGGACTCTCCTTGCTAAAATTCCTGGCTCCGCCACTGTCAGTGGACACTCCGTGGGATGTTTGCATTCGCTTATTCCAGCGTGTATAGTGTACTCAATTATATAATAAATTTATTAAGTTAAAACACTTGTCATATACTTCTTGGACGTATATTGTACACCTCACATGCAATTCTTGAAACTCCTTGAACACAAGTTGGGTTCGTTTCAGCTCATACTCAGTTTAAAACTATGATTATAAAGTGTCTTTCGGATATCAAGTAAAAGGCGAGCAATTTCGTAATATATAGATCTATATTAAAAAAGAAACATACAAATGTTATATGAATTTATTTTGTAGCATGTGGAATGAAATAATTGATCTCATGTAAAGTTTTATTATACATGCACTTATGTGTGACTATGTCCCCCCTCCTCCAACAAAACCCCCCCAACCCGCACTGGCACCTGCATCCGTACTCGTACTCATATAATGTAGGACATCACAAATTGCTTCTTCTTCTTCTTCTTCAACATCTCTAGTGTAAGAAGGACTGCAGAGGGAATATGTTTGTGACTCATTCTGTTGCATGTGTATATGGAAGCAGTACCTGGTTTTCCTATTGCTTTACCCGGAATTTGTTCAGCTCATTGACCAGATTATGTTAATATCTCACAGGTATGTATTGTCTTATGCCCAAAAGATGGATACACCCTTATGCCATTTGTAAATGGTATTTCCAGATCACCTCTTTAACGCCATTCTTTATCTCACGTACAACATGTATGAGAAAGACCGTAAAGCTAGATGGTTTCTCTTTCATGAAATAGTAGTGCCTTCAAAATCTTGTGACCTTAAAACTGCTTCATACTTTTCAGAATCTAAGCAACTATTGTACACCAATTATTAGGTTTAAAAGGTTATTGAAAAACATTAAAGCAACTCAATATGTAATGGTTTTAAGGCTATTTGATGCATGAGGGGCAAAAAGGCTAAATATTCAAAAATTTGACTTTTTGGCACTTCAAATATGTTGAAAATTTACAACTGTGTGGATTTTCCGTTGTCGATTTTCAATGGATGGATTCACCAAGAGAATGGTTCATTGTAAAATCTTGGAAGTTATTTCCTGTCCATCAGAGTTCTTTTTCGTTGTGAAATTCTGAAAGCAACTTATTGCATTTCATGCTCTCTTTTAATGACAAGATAACCAAACATTTGAGCCTCGAGTACAACGTCATTTATTTTAGCTTTTAACAAGGAATTTAGTTTTGTACCTTGACTATCTTAACTTTTATTTGAAAAAAAAATGCAGTATACGGTCTTTGATCAGTTGAAACAAAGGCTTCTGAACAGACAGAACAACTCAAACGAGTTGGGATCTAAAGGATCTTCAGTAGCTCTCTCGGCCTTCTCAGCTTTTGCATTAGGTGCTGTATCAAAAAGTGTGGCGACTGTATTAACCTACCCAGCAATCAGGTATTTTGATCTTTGAACGTTTTGCTTACGTTCATTCTATAATAAGATGATGATGATATTTCTCTTATTATAGCTCCTTTTCTTCTGCTTTTAGTAGTTTGTAAAATTAGTGTTCTAAGTTCCTTTCTGATTCTTCTGTAGCAATAGAGATTATCAATTTAATGCTCAAGTGGACACCTATGAGTTGTGTGCAGGTGTAAGGTCATGATCCAAGCTGCCGATCACGACGAAGAGTCCAAAGAGTCAAAGAATGCGAAGCCAAAACCCCCCAAGACAGTTCTGGGTGCTGTGTCTGCTATATGGGGTAAAGAAGGCATACCAGGCTTCTTCAAAGGTTTACAGGCTCAAATCTTGAAGACCGTTCTTAGTTCTGCCTTGTTATTGATGATAAAGGAGAAGATTTCGAAGTTCACTTGGATAGCGATACTTGCACTTCGAAGGTATTTGCTGGTTTCCCCGAGAAGGGTGAAGTCTGCATAGAGAGAGAGAGAAAAAAAAAAAAAAGAAGTCCCCCGCTTTAATAAAATAACACGACTGTTTGGTGGAAATTTGCAGTAAAAAGACAATGAAAGAAAATTTGACTTGTATTCTCTCAAAATCAATTACAATTTGGATTCCGGTTACAAAAGAGAGGAGAATGAATTTGACTCTCCCCTTTGTTTAATTCTGGGTTCTTCACGGCGACGATGGAGTGCCTCCCTCGATTGATCGCGTCGAGTTTGCTCTCCGTTGACGATCCGAATGTCTTGATTCACTGGAACGTGGTCTTCTCCTCACGATTTGACGCTGTGGAGAACTTGCGTGGCAAGTCTTAACTCTAACCGAGTTTAGAAGAACTTGCACAGCGAGTATGAAAAACTCTGACCGAGTTTAGAAGAACTTGCAAAGCAAGTTTTAAAACTCTGGACGAGTTGATAACTCAGATCGAGTTTGAAACTCTATGAAAGAGTTGATTTAAACCAAAAGTTCGGTTAATAAGCCAAGGCCGAATAATCTCAAAGGCTTCAATAAAAGCCTTCCAAAATGATTCAAGAGCTCCTTCAAGTCGCTGATCTCCAAAGCTCCTTGTTGCTGCAGAAAGTGGCAAGATGGCCGATCAGGAATCCCCAAAAAGTTAGCCCAAAAAGAGGATCCGAACTCAGTTGAGTTTCCCACTATTTATAGGGGATTTAGGGGTGTAACCGCCCCCTTAAATCTCTCCTTAATGAGGGTTTAATGGGGTGTAACTGCCCCCATGAATCTCTCCATGATAGGGTAGTGATCCCCTAAAATTTTGGGGAGAAAACGGTTCTGGAACCGTTCAAATCGTGCTTGAACGAGTCAAAACGCTAAAAACAGCGTTCTGGGCCCGAACTGTGCGTTTCTGGACCTGAAAACGCACAGCTGAGGCTGAAAACGCACAGCTGAGGCTGAAAACGCACAGCTGGGGCTGAAAACGCACAGCTGGGGCTGAAAACGCACAGCTGGGGCTGAAAACGCACAGTTGGCCTGTTTCAGGCTGAAAACGCACAGCTGAGACTGAAAACGCACAGCTGAGGCTGAAAACGCACAGCTGGGCCTGAAAACGCACAGTTGTCCTGAAAACGCACAGTTGGCCTGTTTCAGGCTGAAAACGCACAGCTGAGGCTGAAAACGCACAGCTGAGGCTGAAAACGCACAGTTGGTGCTGTTTTATAGATTAACTCTGCGTTTTAGGCTGAAAACGCAGAGTTGAGCCTGTTTAAAGGCTGAAAACGCACAGTTGGTGCTGTTTTAGAGATTAACTCTGCGTTTTGATATTATAACGCTGGTTTGACCTGTGCGTTTTGACTCTGTAATGCAGAGGCGAACCTTAGGCGGGTTTGGCGAGCTTCAGGCTAAGTCCAATGTTCTGATGAAGCCCAGTCTTGCAGACGGACTTCAGAACATAACTTGCTACGAAGAACAGGTCATAACTTTCAAACCGTATGTCGGAATTGGACGAATTATATATGAAAATCGGCTATCTCGACGAGACGGAGCCGACCAAACCAACCCCATAGGGTTCGGTTTGCTCTGTCAATTTTGCCAAATTCCTTACGGTTTGAGAGATATCTGCATTTTTAGTATGAAGAGACCGTTGATTTGTAGTCTCTTTTGCTAGGGCGCCGCAAAGATCGTCATCTTGTAACCTTCGTCTTAGCTCCTTGAAAATACGAGAGTCGTCAGATTGTAACTCCCGATGTTGATTGTGAAAGCTGTTGAATTGGGGCTTTCATTAGTTGTTGTGAAGGTCGTCAGATTGTAACCTTCTACGTGGAAATCCTCAAATTGTAGCCTTCTGGAAGTCGTCAGATTGTAACTTCCATCATCGGTGTTTGATGGGGGATTAACTATCCATTGTGATTTTTAGACAGCCTACAGAACCCCCTCCAAAGTTTTCGAAAGTTCGCGGTTGACTGGGACGAATTTTCGGAATACTTTGGATCTCAACTCTGATCTTGGAGCTGTTGATTCCTTGTCACACAGGAGTTGTTCTCTGCACTCGCTTCGAAGGCAGCTTGGTTGAAGGGATTTGCCGTGCAGGACCTGTGTGAAGGCATGCGCCATAATCCTATTTCTGGAATGTGGGGGTGGACCCTGCATTTTGAACTTGAGACGCGGGTCTGACCTCAACGTTTTGACTTAAGACATGGAAGCGGCTTCCGTGCATTTTTGACTAAGTCTTTGAGATTTGTCTTTGGCTCATCTGTTTTAAGTCTCGGCTTACGTCCATTAAGCTGATTGACCTTTAAACATGCATAGGATTTTTGGCAAACCCTCAGCCATCAACGGATTTGATAAGCCTTTACCGACTACCGTTTGAGTCGGGCTAGCATGTGGATTGTCTAAGCCCGTTCCACATGTAACGTTGCGCTAAGAGAATGAACTCTCTTAGACTTGATGCTATGATTTTGAATACATAGACTTTGTCATTTTCACGGAAAAAGACTAACCGGCGACGTGTGTTAGACGTTGACTTATCCCTACTTAGGATTCGGGATATAATTCCCCATGCGTGTAAGACATGGATTTTGGCGTTATTAATAACGACCCGCTACGATGTTGAATACGTAGACTTTTGTCCTTTTTACGGCGAAAGACTAACCGGCAACGTGTGTTAGACGTTGACTTATCCCTACTTAGGATTCAGGATAAAATTCCCCATACATGCAAGGTATGGATTCAAAGAATGTTTCTTCCGGTATTATTCGAAACACTGAAAGAAAATTGAAAGCGCCAGAGGTGTAATGTTAACTTGGCATGAATTTTGAAATTCAGAAATTTTCTCCACTATCACTAGGATAATTATAGAAAATCTTTAATCCGTTGGTGGTTTTGTAATGATAACTTGTTGAAAAAGGATTAACAAGTTCGTTGGGGGGGTTTGACTGTTAGAGGTGTGATGTTAACTTAACAGTATATTATGGACCTATCGCTCTATTGAAGAGAGTCGATAAGTTGATTTGGTCGTCAGAGGTGTGATGTTAACTTGACGGGTTTATGGACCTATCGCTCTATTGAAGAGAGTCGATAAGTTGATTTTGTCAGAGGTGTAGTGTTAACGTGACAAGTTTGTGGACCTATCGCTCTATTGAAGAGAGTCGATAAGTTGATTTTGTCAGAGGTGTAGTGTTAACGTGACAA
>BQKN01065469.1:443946-464610 GCA_022839385.1 Asparagus kiusianus
GTGATTGCTTATTCTTTCTGCTTTTCTAAAATGTAAAAGGGAGGATCACAGACACAAATGCACGTATGGAGTTCCCTAACACCCTGGCAAACACCACAAACTTTTCTTAACCATTTGATTCATGTTATTTCTTATACATACCTTCATCTGATAGTTTCTGCATGCTTGCTCAGCATCTCTTATCTGTGACAAGACAAATAAGCATAGGCTTGTCATTAATACTAGAAAATGTACGGCGTAGAAACAACTTACATCAACCAATCAAACAGTAGTTAACTATGGTATTTGAAAAATTCTTCACGAACACAAGGGGTTAAAAAAAGTATTTGAACAGGTCAAACTTCTCTATGTTGGGTCTGTTGTTATCTTGTGCCACTTATTGCAGCTCTAATATTTGAAGGAAGAACGTATTCTAGTAGCAACTTCCATATTTTACCTTATCTTGGAGAGTCTTGAACACATTCTCTCTTGAAGCATACTTAAGCTGCATCAACTGTAAACTTTCATTTAATCTTCCAGTTTCCTTCTCTTCCTGTCGTAGCTTCTCTGCCTGCGTAGGAGGGGGCAAAAAGTAAAGAACAGCAAAATTATTGGGCTCAGTCGTCCATGATAAACCACACCTAGCAGTGTACAAAAGTAAAAGACAACAGAACGCGATAAGAATGTGATACCATTTGTTTGAGCTTAAAACTCTCTTGTGGATCAGATTGTTTCCTGGCAGGGCCATACTCAATGCCCCGGACTCTACTTGCAAAGTTCAGGGAGCAAAGAGTTTCTCCCAAGTCTGCTGAGCTTGGGCTTATCTGTGTGAACATAAGAGTCTTGCAATCGCCTCCTGTTTAATTATAGATCACCTTCTGTTCAGCGTTTATGCATGAAATAAAATGAAATTGAACAAATATCTTACAAAGATTATAATCTCTCTCACCTAGGGAGCTTTGTAGCAAATGGGTCAGCTTCGAGTTCCTGTGGTTTTCATGAGGGAAGCAGAGTGTTAAAGAGTTTCTGACAGAGAGAAAAGGAAGGAGGGAATTGAAAGGTGGAATTACCTATATGGTATATGAGGATTCTTCGAGGCCAGGGCAGATATAACATCCCCAAGCGCAGAGAGAGACTTATTAATGAATTGTGACTCTTTTAACCTCTCTCCTTCTACTTCAGTCTTGCCTACTCGCTCGCTTCCTGCTAAATCCACAAGCCACATGTGGCTTCTGCTCCTCTGCTTGTCAATCAAATTCTCCCCCATGACAGTCAGCCGAACCAAGCTGTTGAAGAAGAAATAAGCTTAAAATTCTCAAGGCAGTGAAACTTTTGGACCACATATAGAAACATTGTACTCCACATACATTCTGTACTCAACCAGAATAGCAAAAGATATGCACCTGGTTAAGTTATTTCATACTCCTACTATGTCGACCCGGGAAGTCAATGTGGTAATTTGTTTTTTAAAAAAAGTGTACCCTTACCTTACAAGTTGGAAAAAATGTTCTCTAGCGTTTTAGGTCAAATTGCGTTAGTTTAGTCTTATAACTTCCCAAAACTCGCTAGTGTTCTTGCGATCAAATTGGTTCAAACACCAGTTTTAACAGCTTGTAGTACAAAATGTAAACAGTGTAAGGTCTCTCCAAGTACCACATCGTAACCTTAAAGCAGATCTGCTTACCCTACAATAGTATTTGCAACAAAACCGAGCAAATAACTTGCATGACTACTTGCCGCAAATCATTTACTACAACGTGACTCGCAGGGTGCATTTACACTTGGACCCAACCAACAAATAAGTGAACTCAAGCCTTGGAAACCTTTAAACAATGACCAAAAGATATACTTGATTTAGAATCTGTATCTTTCTGGGAGGAGGATGGGCCCCTAAATATAGATTGAGAACCAAATTAACCTAAAAGGACAACCTATTAGATACTGTTGGGATAATTAAACACCAAGCCAGAAAATAGAACAATCACAAACACAATATTTACGTGGTTCGATCAACTTGATCTACGTCCACGGCAAGAGGGGAGTTTCACTATATTCAATCTCTCAATTACAACGCACACACAAAATTTTAGCAGACTCTCTTTTGTTTTTGCTCTCACTCAAATGGCTCTGTCAAGGATTGCTTCGGAGGATTGATTCATTCAGAGAGGAGAGGTGTAGCAGATTTATAGGCTTCATTAGCATAATTTAAGCCACCAATCATGCCACCAATCGACATATTTCCACCAATCAGCAATACCTTCCTTCTTCCTCCACCAATCAGCAACACCTTTTTGACTCTTAGCCCCTCCATTTTCAACAAAGGAGGCTCTCTGTCAGCTCCTTTCTCTCTTGTTGTCAATGATTCCGGCCACTGATTCAATCCCAACCTGATGTTGTTGACAAAAGAATAAGGCTCAGCCTCTTTAATTGACTAACAATCTTCACCTCGGTGAAGTTTTCCCCAAAACTGAGCCGACACTAATACCAACCAAACGTCTCACTTGTTGCGTCCAATACGAAGTGGAACAAATCCACGACAACGGACTCAAACAAGTCGAGACCCAATGAGAATGTGAGCACTCTCCAATATCGATAACTAGTGAATTTTACCCGTCTTGCAAACAATGCCCCAAGCGGGGCCACCTAACAAGTGCGAATGCCTCCCAAATTCAAGCAGTGCTTGAACTTGAAGGCCGGGATCGGTTTGGTCAACATGTCAGCTAGGTTGTCTGCAGTACATATCTTCTTCATCGTGATGTTTCTTTCAGCAGTTGCCTCACGAATGAAATGATATCTGACATCAATATGCTTTGTCCTCTCATGATGTGCTGAGTTTTTGCTTAGATGTATTGCGCTCTGATTGTCGTAAAATACAACTGAACTAGCCTCCTGTAGAAGTCCAAGCTCCCTCACGAGATTTCTCAACCAAATGGCCTCTTTTACCGCTTCTGTTGCTGCCATGTATTCTGCCTCTGTAGTAGACAAAGCAACTGTCGACTGTAGAGTCGATCTCCAACTAATAGTTAAGGTTCCCAAAGTATTACTATAAAAAACTAAACCCAATTCTGAGATACCCCTGAGATACCGTAGGATCAACTTTACTGTTTCCCAGTGTGTCTTTCCTGGTTGAGCCATGTATCTGCTCACTACACTGACTGCCTGGGCAATGTCTGGACGAGTGCAAATCATAGCATACATTATGCTACCCACTGCATTAGAGTATGGAACTCGAGACATCTCCTTCTTCTCGTTCTCACTTGTAGGTGAATCTGAAGCCGAGAGCCTAAAGTGAGAAACCAAAGGAGTCGTAACGGGCTTGGCCCTCTTCATCCCAAAGCGTTCAAGCACCTTTTCAATATAACTCTTCTGTGAGAGATATAATTTTCCAGCTTTCCTTTCCCTCCTGATCTCCATACCTAAGATCTTCTTTGCTGCACCAAGATCTTTTATCTCAAACTCATCACTGAGTTGTTTCTTCAAAATAAGAATCTGTGACACGTTCTTAGCAGCAATAAGCATGTCATCGACATATAATAGAAGATAAATAAAAGAATCATCTCCTAGATGCATGTAGTACACGCAACTATCATAAGTACTTCTTGAGTACCCATGACTAAATATAAAATTATCAAACCTCTTGTACCACTGTCTGGGAGATTGTTTCAAGTCGTATAAAGATTTCTTCAATCTGCAAACTTGATCTTCTTTACCTTCTACGAAGTATCCCTCTGGTTGAGACATGTAGATAGTCTCCTCAAGTTCACCATGCAAAAATACAGTCTTCACATCAAGCTGCTCAAGCTCCAGATCAAATAGAGCAAC
This sequence comes from Asparagus kiusianus, assembly GCA_022839385.1. Classification (NCBI taxonomy): domain Eukaryota; kingdom Viridiplantae; phylum Streptophyta; class Magnoliopsida; order Asparagales; family Asparagaceae; genus Asparagus; species Asparagus kiusianus. Next base: position 447,748 of record BQKN01065469.1, read on the forward strand.
CATGGCAAGCAATACACGGATGGAGGTATGCTTCACAACCGGAGAGAACACTTCATCATAGTCAATTCCCTCTTTTTGTCTATAACCTTTAGCTACCAACCGTGCTTTAAATCTAGCATCTTCAACCACTGGGATCCCTTCTTTCTTTTTAAAAATCCACTTGCATCCAATTGCCCTTTTACCCTTAGGTAATTGCACCAAATCCCAAGTCTGATTCTTGTAGAGTGACTCGAGTTCTTCTGTCATAGCTGTGGCCTAGCGTCTAGATTCTCCATATGAGATAGCTTCAGTAAAGTTTGATGGCTCTTGAATACTCATCTCTTTAGCTGTCGTGAGAGCATACGCCACTAATTCAGCATGTGCATATCTTTGAGGAGGTTTGATCTGTCTCCTCTCTCTGCCAGTGGCTATGGAATAAGATTCTTCAGTCTCAGCATCATCAGCATCTGAGCCTGAATCATGTTGCTCTTCTACAGCTGTAGGAGCAAATTTTATAGATGACTTTTGAGACGTCTCTCCCTTGAGCTCCACCTAAAGCTCCATCTTATCCATGGTCTTCTCTACATTTCCTGTAGACTCAACAGAAACCTTCCCATGATCAAGCATATATCTTTCATTAAAAGTAACATCTCTACTAATAATGAATTTAGGAGAATCAGGTTCAAGACTCCACAAACGATAGCCTTTAACGCCTTCAGCATAACCAATAAATATGCATTTCTTAGCTCCAGGCTCAAGCTTACCCTCTCTAACATGATAGTAAGCGGGACATCCAAATACCTTTAAATTTGAATAGTCATTTGGTTTACCTGACTATACCTCGTTTGGAGTCTTGTGTTCAATGGCGGTAGAAGGAGATCGGTTCACCAAGTAACAAGCTGTGTTAACAGCTTCAGCCCAGAAGTCTTTAATCCAACCCAGAGTTTGAGAGCAAACACCTAGCTCTCTTCGTCAATGTTCTATTCATGCGTTCTGTCACCCTATTTTGTTGAGGAGTGTGCCTGACCGTGCGATGTCGTACGATCCCAGAATTTGAGCAGAACTGATTGAACTCACCACTGCAGAACTCTAGGCCATTATCTGTTCGAAGACGTTTAATCTTCTTTCCAATTTGATTCGCAACAAGTACTTTCCACTTCTTAAAAGTTTTGAACACTTCGCTTTTGCGCCTGAGAAAGTAAACCCAAATTTTCCTGAAAAAATCATCAATAAACGTCAGAAAATAAAGAGCACCACCTTTGGATGGAACCTGAGCAGGTCCCCACAAATCTGAATGGATGTAGTCGAGAGTGCCCTTCGTCGTATGTGAGCCAGTCGAGAAGCTGACCCGAGTTTGTTTCCCAAACACACAATGCTCATAGAAATTAAGTGATGATGTATGGTCACCACAGAGTAAGCCACGTTTACTTAAAATAGTCATCCCTTTCTCACTCATGTGGCCTAAGCGCATGTGCCACAACTGAGTAGTATTCCTATCAGCATCAGAGGACACACTTGCAGAGCCTGTCACCGTACTGTCTTGGAGAACATAAAGACTGTTCACCTTACTACCTTTCATTACAACCAATGAACCCTTAGTAACTCTAAGAGCTCCACCTTCGCCAGTATAAGAACACCCAATAGAATCCAAAGAACTCAAAGAAATCAGATTTTTCTTTAAGTTCGGGATGTGTCTCACATCTGATAAAGTTCTCACTATCACATCGTGACACCGGATACGAACTGTACCAATACCAACTGTCTTGCAAACTGCATTGTTGCCCATCAAAACTGATCCACCACTTATAGATCTGTAAGTAGTGAACCAATCTTTATTTGGACACATATGAAAAGACGTACCTGTATCTAAGATCCATTCTCTATCGGAACGGCCATCCAAGGGACATACTGCAAGAACCGTCTCAGCAACAACGACAGTATCAGCCTTTGTCGTATTAGCTGAATCTGAGGTTTCACCACGCTGGTTATCTTTCTTCTTTAGAGCATAGCATTCTGACTTGTAATGTCCTTTCTTGTGACGGTAGAAACACTCTACATTTTTCTTGTTTTGGGTTGACCTGGACTTTGAGCGATTTCTAGATTGCCTTTTATAACCCTCTCTGGCCTTCGATCTACCTCTGGCTAGCAGACCATCAGCCTGCCTATCGATACCTCTCCCATTCAACTTTGTTCTCAACTCAGCAGAGTTCAAAGAGGCCTTCACATCCTCAAGACTTATGGATTCTCTTCCATACAACATAGAGTTAACAAAGTTTTCATAAGAGTTAGGCAAAGAACATAACACAATGAGAGCCTGGTCTTCATCATCAAGCTTAAGATCCAGGTTTTTCATATCCATGACAATTTTATTAAATTCATCAAGGTGTTCTTGAATGGGTGTACCTTCCTTCATCTTTAATGTGTATAACCACTGCTTCAGGTATAATCTCGTAGTAAGAGATTTCTTTAAGTAGAGACTTTCGAGCTTTGACCACAACCCTACCGCCGTTTCCTCATCGGCAACTTCACGAAGCACATTGTCGGATAGTGACAATTGCAAGGCACTGTGAGCCTTTTCGTCCATCTCTTCGATCTCGACACTAGTCATATCTTCTGGGTATTTCCCGTCGATAGCTTTAACCGTACCTTCACGTCGCAACAAAGCCTTCATCTTTATCCTCCATAGGCCGAAATTGTTCTGGCCATCAAAGATCGACACTAAGAACTTTACGGAAGCCATTGTAGAGGATTGAAAGCTGTCCTAAAACCGAGAAGCTCTGATACCAGTTTGTTGGGATAATTAAACACCAAGCCAGAAAATAAAACAATCACAAACACAATATTTACGTGGTTCGATCAACTTGATCTACGTCCACGGCAAGAGGGGAGTTTCACTATATTCAATCTCTCAATTACAACGCACACACAAAATTTTAGCAGACTCTCTTTTGTTTTTGCTCTCACTCAAATGGCTCTGTCAAGGATTGCTTCGGAGGATTGATTCATTCAGAGAGGAGAGGTGTAGCAGATTTATAGGCTTCATTAACATAATTTAAGCCACCAATCATGCCACCAATCGATATATTTCCACCAATCAGTAACACCTTTCTTCTTCCTCCACAAATCAGCAACACCTTTTTGACTCTTAGCCCCTCCATTTTCAACAAAGGAGACTCTGTCAGCTCCTTTCTCTCTTGTTGTCAATGATTCCGGCCACTGATTCAATCCCAACCTGATGTTGTTGACAAAATAATAAGGCTCAGCCTCTTTAATTGACTAACAGATACTCATTCTAACTTCCTAATTAAAACTATAACTAGCTCTAATTCTTTCCGTTGTTGGGCTACTTTCACATGAGTTCCCAACAATATTTCCTCCCTTCATCCACGAGTATACCTTAATTACTCATGAGAAACAATGGACTCTTGGAGAGACAAATCTATATTTCATCCATAACTTGTGGGTAGAGTTGACTTTTGAGTTAAATTAGAGATCAACTATTCATGGATCGTTTGTCAAGGAAGGTGGCTACTTTTCTTCTTGTCAACAAAGGAGGCCACCGAAAGGCAGGAGATTGGTGGCTGCCTCATGTCAACAAAGAAGGCCACCGAAAGCTTTGAGCAAATGTCAAAAAGAGCAGGAAGAAATTAAGAAAGGAGGGGGGTTCTGCACCTATAAATAGAACACTCATCTTCTCTTTGTTAATCATCTTTTAGCTGCTAAGAAACAATCCAAGGCAATGAGAAAAAACAGAGAGGCTAAGAGAGAACACTCAGTGAGAAATTGTGAGTAATTTTCAGAGTGAAATTTGGGTTGTGAGTTTGAATGTGAAAAACACTTGTAAAATTTCTCCTCTTTAGTGAAAAGATCTGCAGCAGCCCGTGAACGTAGGCAAGTTTGTGCCGAACCACATAAATCTTGCGTATCTCCCTTTTTTGCGTATTTATTTCGCTCTCTTAAATCTAGTAATAGGAAAATCTGCGTAGTTTTCCAACAACTGGTATCAGAGCTCTGGTTATGACGTCTATCAATTTTCTGTGAGATTACTATTCACATGAATAGTGAATTTTGTGAATAGTAAAATTTTACCGGCCATACTTGTTCGTTGACAGTAGTGTTCTAATACACGGTGGTTCACAGAAATTGCCAGAAACAATCTAGAGGAAATTAGATTCTAGTGGGAGCAATGGCTGTAGACGAAGGGAATGTGAAAATTGAGAAGTTCGATGATGCAGATTTTGGCTTTTGGAAGATGCAGATCGAAGATTATCTGTACCAGAAGAAGCTGTATCAACCTCTCTTAGGAAGTAAGCCAGATAACATGAAGGATGAAGAGTGGGCTCTCCTCGACAGACAAACCCTTCGAGTTATCCGATTGACGTTATCCCGCAACGTTTCCTTCAACATAGCAAAGAAAAAGACCAAAAAGACCATGGCGGGTCTTATGACGGTTCTCTGCAGCATGTATGAGAAGCCTTCTGCCTCAAACAAAGTTTACATGATGAGGCAGCTGTTCAATTTGCGAATGACGGAAGGCTCATCGGTAGCTCAACATATTAATGAACTCAACATAGTCACAACCCAATTGAGTTCAGTTAGGATTGAGTTTGATGAGGAAATTCGAGCGTTGATCCTTTTGTCTTTCTTACCAGAAAGCTGGAGCACTACAGTCACGGCTGTGAGTAGCTCATCGGGAAGCAACAAGTTGAAGTTCAATGACGTTCGTGATTTGGTTTTTAGTGAAGAAATTCGACGGAGAGAATCAGGTGAAGCTTCCAACCTTCTCAGCTTTACACACGGAGTCTAGGGGAAGAACTTCAGAAAGAAGTTCAAATCACGACAGATCAAAATTTAGAAGGAGCAAATCTAGATCGGGAAAGAAAAATTTCAAGTGCTACAATTGTGACAAGAAGGGTCATTTCAAGAAAGAGTGTCGGGCACCGAAGAAAACTACCAACGCACAGGAGTCTGCAAACGTGACCGAAGAAGGTGATGCTATGATTCTAAGCGTCAACAGTCCGATTGAATCATGGATTTTTGATTCAGTGGCATCCTTCCATTCCACCCCATGCCGAGAAATCATGGAGAACTACGTCAGCGGTGGTTTCGGAATGATATATCTAGCAGATGATGAAACCTTGAAAATTGTTGGCAAGGGAGATATCTGATTAAAATTGTCAAATCAGACCACGTGAAAGCTGCAAGAAATAAGACATATTCCTGACCTTAAAAGAAATTTGATCTCTGTGGGATAGCTTGATGGAGAGAGTTACTATACAACCTTCTTAGGTCATGAATGGAAGATTACCAAAGGATCACTCGTCATTGCTCGAGGTAAGAAAAATGGTATTCTCTATGTAACCTCAAACTTAGAGAATATTATTACAGTAACAGATGCAGATGAAAAATAACACCTATAACACCAAAGACTTGGCCATATGAGCAAGAAAAGGATGAAGACACTTCTGTCAAAAGAGAAGCTGTCGATTCTGAAGAATATAGATGTTGGCCTATGCGAGGATTGTATCTTTGACAAACAGAAAAAAGTCAGTTTTACAAAGATTGACAAGACACCCAAGGTAAAAAGTTAGAATTGATTCATACCGACGTATGAGAGCCATCTCTAGTTTTATCCCTTGCAAGCTCACTGTACTACATCACCTTCATTGATGATTCTACAAGGAATGTGTGAGTCTATTTTCTAAAAAAGAAATCAGAAGTTTTTGATACCTTCAGAAAATAAAACGCCATGGTGAAAAATGAAACTGGTTTGAAGATAAAGTGGTTGAAGTCAGACAATAGAGGAGAGTACAAAGACAGCAGATTCAAAAAAATTTACGCAAACAATAGGATTAAGATGGAGAAAACTGTTCCCATGACATCACAGCAAAATGGCGTAGCGGAGCATATGAACAGAACTTTGAATGAACATGCCAGAAGCATGAGGATGCATGCAGACTTGCCCAAGTTCCTATGGGGTGAAGCTATCAATACCGCAACCTACCTAATCAACCGCGGGCCCTCAGTTCTCTTGGATGGTGAAATACCGGAAGAAGCTTAGAGCAGAAAAATGGTAAACCTTTCACATTTAAGAATTTTTGGTTGTATCTCTTATGTACACATAGATTCTGTTAAAAGAAGTAAACTTGATGTTAAATCTAACAAATGTGTTTTTGTTGGTTATGGTGGTGATGAGTTTGGTTACCGGTTTTGGGATTATGAAAATCGGAAGATCATCAGAAGTAGAGATGTTATATTCAATGAGAATATGATGTACAAAAACAGATCAATTGCATAATCAAATAGCTCCAATACAAAAGCTGAAATAAAAGAATTTGCTGAATTTGAGGAGATATCTAAAAATGATATTCATACTAGCCCTGAAGAAGTTTAAGAAGAACCAAACACGCCAGAAGTGAGACGCTCCTCCAGAATTCCTAAGTCAATACAACGTTATTCGCCTTCTTTGCACTACTTGTTGCTGACTGACAGTGGTGAACTAGAGTGTTATGATGAAGCAATACAGGTAGAGGATTCAGTCAAGTGTAAGTCTGGTATGCAAGATGAGATGGACTCGCTTATGTCAAATCAGACGTGAGACTTAGCTGAATTACCACCAGGTAAGAAAGCTCTTCATAACAAGTGGATTTACATGATCAAAAGAAGAGCATGATGGGAACAAGCGCTACAAGACAAGATTGGTTGTCAAAGGCTTTCAGCAAAAAAAATGTATTGACTACAATAAAATTCTCTCCGGTCATGAAACTAACTACAATCAGACTAGTATTGAAAATTATAGTTGCTGAGAATTTACATCTTGAGCAGTTAGATGGAAAAACAACTTTCCTTCATGGTGATTTAGAGGAGGAGATCTATATGAAGCAACCAGAAGGCTTCATAAAGACAGATAAGAAAAATCTAGTATGTCTTTTGAAGAAGAGTTTAGATGGATTAAAACAAGCTCCCAGACAGTGGTACAAGTAATTTGACAACTTTATGGGTAGTAACGGTTTCACTAGATGCCAAACAGATCATTGCTGCTATCTCAAGAGGTTTGACAATAGCTTTATTATTTTATTATTATACGTTGATGACATGCTCGTTGCAGGTTCAGATCTGTAAGATATTATAAATTTGAAGCAAAAATTGTCAAAGCAATTTGTAATGAAAGATCTTGGTGCTGCAAAACAGATTCTTGGAATGAGAATCAAGAGAGACACGAAATCTGGGACTTTAATGTTATCACAGGCTGAGTACATCAACAAAGTACTCTCCAGGTTCAATATGCAAGATGCTAAACCAGTGAGTACACATTTAGGTGTTCATTTTAGACTTTCCAAAGAACAGTCACCAAAGAGAGGAAGAGCGTGCACACATGGCGAAGGTCTCGTACGCTCAGCAATCAGAAGTCTGATGTATGTCATGCTTTGTACAAGATCAGATATTGCTCAAGCAGTAAGAGCTGTTAGCAGGTACATAAATGATCCGAGCAAGGTACTGGGAAGCAGTCAAATGGATCCTTAGATATCTACAGAGCACCACAAGTAAAGCACTTTGTTTCAAAGATGGAGATACACTACTAACAGGTTATGTGGATGCTGATTTAGCAAGAAATGTTGATGTTAGAAAGAGCACTACAAGGTATGTCTAAACTCTAGGAGGTACTGCGATGAGTTGAGTTTCTCAACTGCAGAAGATAGTTGCTCTCTCCATAACTGAAGCAGAATATGACGCTGTTACAGAATCTAGTAAGGAAATGGTTTGGCTTTAAAGTTTCTTGGATGAGTTAGGCAAGAAACAAGAAGATAATATTTTATATTACGACAGTCAAATTGCTATTCATCTAGCAAAGAATCCGTCTTTTCATTATAGAAAAAAGCACATACAAATGCGGTATCATTTTATCCAGTCACTTCCGGAAGATGGAATTTTGAAGCTTGAAAAGATCAGTGGAGCTCAAAATCCGACAGACATGCTAACAAAGACAGTGACTACTGACAAACTGAAGTTATGTTCAGCTTCAGTTGATCTGCAATAATATCAAAGATCGGGAAAGAGCTGCTGCATAGATCGAGATGTGAAGACAGATTGAAATCAGTCTTCAAATGGGAGATTGTCAAGGAAAGTGGCTACTTTTCTTCTTATCAACAAAGGAGGCCACCGAAAAGCAGGAGATTGGTAGCTACCTCATGTCAACAAAGAAGGTCACCGAAAGCTTTGAGCAAATGTCAAAAAGAGCAGGAAGAAATTTAAGAAGGGAGGGAGGGGGGTTCTGCACCTATAAATAGAACACTCCTCTTCCCTTTGTCAATCATCTTTGAGCTGCTAAGAAACAATCCAAGGCAGTGAGAAAAAAATAGAGAGGCTAAGAGAGAACACTCAGTGAGAGAAATTGTGAGCAATTTTCAGAGTGAAATTTGGGTTTTGAGTTTGAGTGTGAAAAACACTTGTAAAATTCCCCCCTTTAGTGAAAAGATCTGCAGCAGCCCGTGGACGTAGGCAAGTTTGTGTCGAACCACGTAAATCTTGCGTGTCCCCCTTTTTTGCGCATTTATTTCGTTTTCTCTTAAATCTGGTAATAGAGGAATCTGCGTAGTTTCCCAACATCATTCTCCCCGTATATAGGACTTCACGCTGAACCTTTCCCTTTGGTACCACTTGCTAAGAAAAACTCAAACCCGCTGCTTATACCTTTAAGAGAGAGGAGTTTTAAACATATATTGGGAACAAAAAAATCACAAAACTTCAATTGAAGATATTTACTCCAACATTCTATTTAAGTGCATTATTTGTGCTAATTCTTAGTGATCTGACACCATACAAATACATGAGCCCCCAGTAGTACTAAGAAAAATGTATTTCCCAAAGACCTTACCAGTGAGAACGGCTGCTTAGTTCATTGGCATTAGTGGATCCAACTGATCTGTTCCTTCCCCCAGTCTTGAGAATCTCCCACACCTCATCTATGTTGCATGCTTGAGCTTCAACAAGACCAGGCACATCCTGGCTTCCATCTGGTAGTTGCCTTACCTCCAACCTTTTAAAGCAACACAAAGACAGTGCTCGTCAGATAAGTAAGTCTATATAGGAAGATTAGTTTAAAACTACACCAAGGTGAAAGAATTACCTTTTTGCGGGCTGATCTGAATTTTCCGTTAGAAGGTCCCTGATCTTCTCATTATAAACCTCCAATATGCTCACAAGAAATTCATATCTAATCATTGAAGATCTCTCAATTGAACTCCTGAACAGTTCCTCCAAGGCCCTATAGTTGACACCGCGGTTTTCTGGTGTTCCTTCCATGGTGAATGTCTTTCCAGTTCCAGTCTGTCCATAAGCAAATATGCAGACATTGTAGCCGTCCAGTACTGACTTTACCACTGGCAATGTTTCAGCAAAGACAATCTCTGAAACAGCACAAGGAGCAAACTGATTCTTAGATTTAAACAAGGAAATTGACTAGTAACTCAGGAAATGAATAGTAGTTCGTTACCCATAACTTTCTACTTATGGATAACTTGAATGAAGGACGCACAAGGAGAATACTTGCTTTACACAGTGACACAATTTTTACCTAGAGAAGGTGATATGATAGAGTCAGATAACTATAGGTGGCATGCAAAGAAATATGTACATATTGTGCAGTAATCTACAAACTAATATCCCTATCAGTACACAATAACATAAGCTTAACGTAATGCATAAATATCTATTTTCACTTATAAACTCTGTTAAATCATGTTGTAGAATATGGATGTAGGCATACAAAAAGTAGCCAGGTTTGGACATGCGTAAATATAACAAGCAAAAGTTAAATTCGTCTCTTATTCCTATATAGTACAGAATATAGAGCTAAAATACCAGAAAAATTGTTACTTACAGCCAAAAAATAGCATGATAAAATTTAGAGATTGTAATAGTAAACTAAGAAAGAGAACAACTATGTTAAATTATTGCTTATAAACTCTGTTAAATCATATTGTAGACATAGGCATACAAAAAGCGGCCAGGTTTGGACATGCGTAAATATAACAAACGAACGTTAAATTCATTACAGTCACTTATTCACAATAGTAGAGAAATAGAGCTAAATAACCGGCAAAATTATTACTTACGGACAAAAAAAATAGCAAGATGAAATATAGAGATTGTAATTGTAAACTAATAAAGAGAGCAACTATAGTTACACATAGCTAAGTAGCTACAGAGAAATTGAGAACACTAACAACCTAATACAATATAACTCATTTATTTTCTTCTTGAACTTTTTACCTTGATTGTCTTTTGGGCTGAAAACATGATCAAATTTGAACTGCTTCTTGGAGTTATCCGAGCAGACGACATGCAACTCTGAATCCTGGGAGGGGTCAAACTCAACCACAGAAGCATACCCCTTGGATATTTCCTCCGAGCTTAAAGGGCGACATCTGCAGAACACCCTAATATTCCCCTTCAGTTCTATTATTTCATTGTACAGGCGCTTACGTTCAGAGCATTCCCGAGTATACTTCTTCTTCAGAGCCTCATATTTGGGCTCACACTCTTGGATACACTTGTTTCTTAACAATTCACAGTTAGCCCGCAATTGATCAGTTTCAGCAGTTTGTTCTTGGCATTTCTTCACTAAATTGTTGTATTTTGTTCCTAAAAAAGGCAATATATGGAGATATATGACACTAATCTAAATGGGGGGAGAGAGCAATCAAAGGAAAATAGCTTACCAAGAAGCTGAAGAGCAGAAGTGAGATCAGGGCCGAAAAAGGATGTAATAGATTCTCCCTTTAATACTGGGGATGGAATCACACTGTCATCTTTATGTTCCTGAAAGGGTAATTTGAATTATCTATTTTTTTAAATGCAATATGGGCCTAGTTTTATTTATGAAAGAAATTGATACCTGAATACTTCTTCTTCCCTTCTCATCTATATCACCTGAATCGGCCAAATTCGGACCCAAATCAGAGAGGATAACTATACACAAGAAAATTTGGCCAAAATGAGAACGGGTAAAATTGTAAAAGGGAAAGAAATAAATAAAGAAAAATACCATTTTCTTGACTTGTTTCCTCCTCTGACATAATCTCTTCGTCTGATTCATACAGGAAAGAATCGGAATTAGGACTTGGATTTAAAAAAAAAAAATCAATTTTAGGGTCTCTACTCTAATCTAGGGTTTGATGAGTCCTACCACTAGAGGATTGAGGAAATGGGCTATCCTCTTTAATCGGTGTTCCATCTAAAACAAAGAAAAGAAAAGTTCCCATAAATTTCAAACTAATACAAAAATTTGAGGGGGGAGAAAGAAAATTTTTGGGGAAAAAGATCTAGAGACCTTGAATGGTAATCTCTTCAACCGTTGATGGCTGAGGGAGAGGAGTCACCGGTAACGATTCTTCACCCATAGCTCTTCTCAAATCGGAGATCTCTTCAAAATGAGAAATTTCAAGGATTTTTCTATCAAATTTTCGTGAGATCGAGGAGAGATTTGAAATCGAGAGCGAGAGGGCAGAGGGATTTTTCTTGGGAGAGCTACAACGGTCAAATGGGCTGTATTATGAACTTAAAAGGACTGAGGCCGCTTGCGTTTTTGATTTTTGAATCTGAGATCAAATCCATCGTTGGATGTAGATACCTGTATCCAACGGCTGAGGTTAACTCTTCGCTTTATATTGATTTTAGAGCGAATTTTACAAGGGATTCAGATCCTCTCCAAGAATCTCTTGAAACTTCAGTGTTTTAAATAAATGTCCTAAACTTTATAAATTACGAAAAAAACCTAACTTTTAAAATTGAGCAAAATCCTTTGAACCATCTAAAATTGCCATAACTTCACCAAATGGAGTAAATTTGAAAAAAAAATGAGCATAGGGGTAAAAAAAGTACAAGAAATAAGATTGTTAAAAGGAGAAATTTTTAAAATAGATCCTTTCACAAAATTATTCTACAAAATTGACCTAGTGTAATAAATATTTTCAGTCACGTTAGAATGACGCTTTGAAAGTGGGTTGATTTTGAAAAAGAAAAAGTTTTCGATCTGGATTGGCAACCCCATAGAGATTAAACTAAGGGATTGCCAAAGAATTTGTTTGTCATTTATTAAAGTTCACAGAATTGGCAATCAATGTACTCTACTTCGAGAAACCCCTACGTAAAGATATGGTATTGTTGGCCTTCTTGTTTTGATGATATTTAACAAACAATTTACAACTAATATTGTTTGTCTAGTGTTTGCGTTTTTGTATCTATTCTAGGCAAACAATATGTTGAAGGTTGGATGGATTGCGCCACAACGATCATATCCAATGGAGGTTGGAGGAATCATGGTTGAAGCTACGCAATTCAAAGTTAAAGATTCAAGTTCTAGCTTCATCCGCGAGTGTTCCAAGAAGAGCTTATTGAAGATCAATATCATAGCTTGGGTAATTTAGTTTAGGATTTATATTATGTGTGTTAAGTACTTTAAGCTCAATCATATACATACAAACACGTTTTGGTTTTGTATATACATAGTTATATATATACATATATGTTTTGGTTTGATAGTTTTCAAGTTTTAATATGAAACAATTTAATATAATTAGAAAACATATTTTTGTTTCATACTTATATGCATATATATGATTTCATCAATATCAATTTTATTTAGTTCAATGAAATCATGTTTTAGTGCATTATATGTGTATTTTGATAAAATACTACATTCATTGTTTATAGATTTCATAACAATAGTTTACATTTTTCTTCAAATCTATAAAATTATTTTGTATTGTTTTGAAACATGGTTAAGCTAAAATGTCAAAACTCATGTGTTCACATTTTCATGTTTTGAACTATTTTACAAAATAATGATATTTTTTATTTGGGAAGTCCTTTTTGAAAACCAGTTTTTGTAGCATGTGTATTATCATGTCTACAATCATTTCCCAAAGTTTTATATTTTTCTGAATTTATTTGATATTTTTAAACATGGTTTTAAAATCAGAAAATCAACTCTCAAACTGTTCTGTTCATGTATCAGTTTGTGGTCGACCGTCACGGTCAACCGCACTTGAGTTTTTACCTGCGGAGTCAAACAAAACTTTCACGGTCGACCGCCATGGTCGACCGTCAGCTCGAATTTTCCCACGGTCGACCGCCACGGTCGACCGCCAAAGTCTCTGAAAAATTCTCAGCTTCGAAAGTGGCTCGCGATCGACCGCGAGATTTTCACGGTCGACCGCCGTTCACTCTAACGGCTAGTTTTGGTACAGAATCAGATTTCTGATTCTTGGGTTTTTTGGTCTTTTTCTTTGGGGTTTTGACTGAGATTTTGGGAGGCTATATATACCCCTTGCTCTCATCTTTCATGAGTAATCCAAGAAGTTTTAAACAAGTTTAAGAAAGGTTCAAACAAGGGTTTAAGGTTCTATTTAAATTTGTTTTGAGAAGCTTTTAAGCAAGTTGAGAGTTTGTTTTAAGAAATCAATTTCACAAGAGCTTGAAGAGATCAACCATTGGTGTTTGAGCATTCAACTATTCTCCCTCTACCTCTTGATCTATTGAGAAGTTTTCTAAACTCTATTTCTAGCTTTATATCTATTTGTTTTGATTATCATTTTATTAAAGCTAGTTTTATATTGAGTTTAGATTTGATTCACTCATTGTTTTCACACACCCACTTGAGCTTATTGTATCTTTCATACATAGTATATTTGGGTTGGTAAGAGATGTAACAATTGAGTGTAAGCTTTCATTGTGTTCTCATCCATATTAGAGAACAATCATTTATTGTATTTGTGCTTATTGTGAGATTACTTTGTAATACACTTGTACACCGAGAGAAGTGTGTGGCGAGAGTCGGGGATCGTCCCAAGAGGAGTAGCGTCGGTTGACGATGTTGACCCTATTGTTTTGATGATGATTTGTCAAACAATTTATCGCTAATATATTATCTAGTTTTTGTGTTTATGTTTCTCTTTTCAGGTATTTCAACACACGTCAATCAAGCGTTAAAGATTCAAGTTCATATGTGTGGATTTACCTAGGTATATGTTTGGTTTACTTACATATATTGTATGATTATATCTAAGCTCAATATATGTATACTTAACACGATTTTTGACGTTTTCTATCATATAAATGATTTTTCATCAAACGTTGCTACAATAACTTTTATCTCATGTTTACAGCTCTTTCATACTTCATTTAATACATGCAAAATATATATATACATATTTACAAGCCTTATGTCAATTTTCATGTTCACGAAAAACAGGTTTTCTGAACACTTTTCAAAAACAGAGAGTTTTCACAAACGAAAATTGATTTTCCAACAATTCCTTTTCAAACATGTTTATCTCATCATTTAGAAACTTTCCCCAAAGTTTCACTATTTTTGGATTTGATTTGATATTTTTAATGAATTTTCAAAACAGCCCCAAAACCTGTCAATATGCCACATATTTGTTTTCGGTCGACCGGTGCGGTCGACCGCCAGTTGTATTTTCCTGAGCTCATTTGTTCTGTGCTCGAGGTCGACCGCACCGGTCGACCGAGAGAACATCCAGAGACTTTTCCGGTCGACCGAAATTTTCGTCGGTCGACTGCTAGCTTTGATTTTTGTTTCTCTGTGCTTTTGAGCTTCGCGGTCGACCGGACCGGTCGATCGCCGAACTGTCAGGACTTTATAACGGCTAGTTTTTTACAGCTGTTTTGAAACTGGTTTTTTGGTCTTTTACTTATGTTTTTGCTGTTGTATTGGGGTGCTATAAATACCCCATTGCTGCTCTTCTTCTAAACAACTAAGAAATCCAAGTTTGGTGTTTAACAAGACATTGATTGTGTTTAAGAGCTGTTTAATAGTTGATCTCATCAATCAGTTTTTCAAGAGAAGTTTTTTTTCTACAACAAGAAGTGGCATTCAATCCTATTGGAATCATCTCTACTGTTCTTCTTGTTTGAGAAGTCTTCTAAACTCTTATATAGCTTGTTAATTCATTTTCATTTCATTTAGCTATATCTATTGAGTTTCTTTTACTGTTATCACACACACTTATTGAGCTTAATATTTTCATACCATATAGTGTGGGTTGTGGTGTGTGATTTAGTGAGTGTGATCTTTATTGTGTTCTCACTTGTTATTTGAGAACAAATCATTGTATTTAACTTTTATATGTGAGAATCACTTGTAATACACTTGTACACCGATAGAAGTGTGAGGCGAGAAACGTGGTCAAATCCAATAGGAGTGGCGTCGATTGACGAACCCAGAGAGTGGTTGTAATCGAGCACTTGAGGAGGAGGACACGGGCTAGGTTCCTACACTTAGTGTGTAAAGTGTGATTGCATAGTGTTTGTGTAATGTGAGAGTTTTCGGTGATCTTGTAAACCGAGTGTGTAGAAGTTCCGGCTTCCAAACCAGATTGTGATAGTGGATATCTCCTCGAGGTGAGGAGCGGGGACGTAGGTCGTGGTGACCGAACCTCGTAAACATATCGTGTGTTTGTGTTTTGCTTAGCGTTCATTCTATTCATCTTTATTGTTCATATCCATATCATATTTCTTCTTGCAAGAACAAATTGATCAACATAATTTTAATTAGTTTTTAATTAGGATTTGATTAGCATAAGACCCTAATCACCCCCCCTCTAGGGTCTAACAGACGAACCTAGTGAGAGGTTGTATCCGAGTACTTGAGGGAGACACGTCTAGTTCAACACTTGAGAGGGTGTAGAGTGGGATTGCAAGGGTGTAGAGTGGGATTGCAAGTGTAAACTAGAAAACCGTATTGTGAAGTGTAAACACTTGAGAGGGTGTGTTAGTTGTAGAGTTTTCGGTAAACTAGAAAACCGTATTGTGAAGTGTAAACGTTGTTCGGGTAAACGTAGAAAACCCAGTTGTGATAGTGAAGATCTCCTCGAGGTGAGGAGCGGAGACGTAGGTCGTGGGGACCGAACTCCGTAATCATATCGTTTGTTTGTGATTGCATTGACGCACTTACTTTTATGTTCATATCTTATATCGCCTTTGTATATTGCTTGTTGATTATATTGCCCACTATCTAGTTTAGATTGTTTACCCTTGTGATTATATATCATTGCATATATCCCATAGTATATCTCATTGCTAGGATATTTACCTTTGTTCATATTGCTTATTCTTGCTTATATCTCTTGTATATCTATCTTACAAGAATATATTTGTATTAGTTTTAATTGATATAAAATCGGATTAGATTAGCATAAGACCCTAATCACCCCCCTCTAGGGGTCTAACAGGTATCTATCTATTATGTGGATTTTAATTGAACAAAGAAACTCCAAGGGATTGCCAATGCTGTAAAAATTAAGAAACAAAATCCAAGGGTTTGGCAATCCCTTGGAATTTAAGTGAAAATTAATTCCCAAATTTTATCATCTGTCATTTAAAGACAACGTACTCCTTCCCCTAAAGTTGAGTTTTTTTCTCTCAAGAAAATTTTAGGGTGTGTTTAGATACAAATGTGATTTTTTTGTAGTGTTTTTTTAGAAAAACACCATGCCAAGGTGTTTCTTTTTCAAAAGTGTTTTGAAAACACCATTGTTAGTTACTATTATATAGCGGCGGTGGCGGGCGGGTGGTCGGCGGCCGGCCGACTGGCGGCGGGCGAGCGGGTGGCGGGCTGGAGGGCGGCGGCGGCCGGGCAATGGCGGCAGCGGTCGGTGGGCGGTTGCGGGCGGCGGTGGCCTGGTGGCGGGCTACGGCGGTGGTCGGCTAACGGGCGACGACGACGGCCGGTGGGCGGTCGCGGGCGCCGGCTGGTTGACGGGCGACGGCCGGTGGGCGGTCGCGGGCGGCGGGCGATGGCTAGGCAGCGGCGGGCGAGGGGCGGTGGCGGTCGGGCGGCCGCGAGCCAGCGGACGGCGG
>BQKN01065469.1:465010-485857 GCA_022839385.1 Asparagus kiusianus
GCGGGCGGGCTGGCCGGCGGCGACGGTCTGCGGCCGGCGGCGCGGTCGGCGAGCAGTCGGCGGCGGTCGGCGGCGCGGGAGGCGAACAGGCGGAGACGGGCCGGCGGGTGACGGCCACTCGCCGGCGGCGACGTGGTGGCGGCTGTGGCAGCTGCTGGCTGGCGGCGGTGGAGGTCGGCGGCGCGGGAGGCGGGCAGGCGGCGGTGGGAGGCGGCCACCCGCCGACGGCGGGAGGCTGCCACCCGTCGGCGACAATGTGGTGGCGGCGACCTGCCGGCGGCGACGACCAGCGAGCGGCGGGGCAACGACGGGCGGGCGGCGGGGGGCCGACGGCGGCGGGCAAGCGAGCGGCGGCGGCTTAGATGAAAAAAAGGGAATCTCAAAACACCTTTTTGGTGTTTTGAGAAAAATGTTTAATTTATGGATTTTGTAAAGGGTCAAATCAAAAAAACGTCCCGGTTACCAAACGCGTTTCATTGTTTTTTTTGGAAAAAAAACGAAAACGGCAAAAACGCCATGGTATCCAAATGCTCCCTTAGCTATTTCCAAAATTACAGGGATGTATTAGGTGAGACAAGCTATAAAGTTCAAGGGGGTTTTGTAAGACACCCCATACTTCAAGGGGGTTATGTGAGATAAACAAAGTCTAGGGGGTTATTTGTAATACCCCCAAAGTTTAGAGGGTTTTTGTGAAATTAACTCATAATATTAAAATAAGGTCAATTTTGGTGAATAAATTCACGAAAGAGTCTAATTTAAAAATCTCTCCTTATCTAAAACATGTCATATACGAAATACGTGACATGTTAACTATCAGTCATCGTAACATTTTAGTAAAACAAGTTCAGGAAATTTTCTCTAATTTATAATCTTCAAGGGAATTTTGTACAATATACCACAGTTCATTTTTTCCCTTTTCTTTTACCGAATCCACCCTTATTTATGTTTGTGTATATGTCGTAGCCTCATCGGCAACAATATTAGCAGAGAGTAAATATAGTACATAATGTTGAAGGGCTCATGACTTCTATCTGAAATTTGAGCATGAGTTGATCCTTTCTCTCTTCATGAATACTTTAGATGATCTTAACAATATGACCATCTATTTCGCACATATAATGCAAGATAATACAATACAATACATATACACACAAAGACATACACAAGACGAGGAAAGATACATCAAGCCCGAGACTTTCACACAATTGGTAGACTATATATTAGTCACACTTCAACCTTTTATTGGTGATCTACACGATTCACATTTCTCACAAGTTCTACGGGTGGTCTATGATACTTCTCGTTATATCAACACCAATCGACATACTCAGTTGAAGCCTTAGGCCGCCTTTTGGGTTCCTGATACCTATTGTTCTCAAATATTGCTTTGCTAATAAGGGATTCCATCAAGGCCGCGTCACCCATATTATAAGGATCGTTTAAGATGCTGATAATAATGGAAGCAGAAGGGGGGGGGGGGGGGGGGGATAAAGAGAATTAGTTTCATATTTCTCTCCAGTTATCTTCTCAAACAAAAGTATGTCACGTTATTAATTTTGGTACCTGTCAAGTAAATCTTCAAGAACAGCTCTTTGAGAAGGCGTGACATAATGTATGCATCTCTTTGGGCACTGCCCTACAGCAAGTTGGACTTGGTAATCGTCATTATGCCCTGCATTTATCAATTGAAAGGCCAAAAACATGCAAGTGAAAAAAACTTACCTGTGCGTATATTTAACTGCACATGAGCATTGTATAGATGTATGGTTAGTGTATTCTTGAAATAAATAAAATGAGAAAATGCTTCCACCCTGTGGACATTTTCAAACCTATGGTTCCTCCAAGTTGACAGCTCAAAGGTGAAAAACCCCACATCTTGTTAAAGATTCACTCAGTTCCCTTTGCACTTTATTTTTTAAAATTACTAATATTGTTCTTTTGTTTCTCTTTCGTAAATAATAATGTTAAGATGAAATATCATGTTCTCTACCTTCCCTCTCGTACCCATCCACTTGAAATACCAAAAATTGTCAACTAAGATTGACTTTGTTGTTTTGACGTTGTTTTAGTGAGGTCTGAACCGACCTCTAAAAGCAATCATTAATAAAACTAGTGCATGCTATCTTCATTTCACTGCTAAAGAAGTTCAAACCATGTCGAACCTTGAGAAGTGGCACGTGCTGTGCCATTTTCAGCAGTAAATGAGAAGGCATAGGGTGCTCTTTTCACACATGAATATGGACAGCCTGAAAACAAATTGAAACTGAATCTCTTAGAAAGGCAATATCGCTTTTATGGTAAATAAGTAGATGCCTTCCTGACAATATATAATATATTTATTTCAACATGATAAGTAGATGATAGTCATAAAGTACAAAGCTAAATCCAGCCATCTTGGGAACGAGTTCCACATGATATAGCACGCGCACGCCTCTAACAGAACAATAATATAGATGTAGATTTCAGTTTATTCAATCTAAGTAATGTTGTAAGTAAAACTGGTTAACAAGCTGTCTAATTAAAAAAGGCGCAAGCTAGAAGCAGTACATATTTGCGCAACGGAGTAAGATAAAAGGATAAATGAACAAATGAGCTATCTAATAAGAAATTTTCAGTTCTAAGTGCTGTACATAGGCAAACTTAACGCACCTTTAGGAACTACAACAACATATAAAGCTATCATCATGAAGATGCTATTACCTTTCATTTCAATATTTATATTTCATATGAAATCTCAAGACACAGTTATGCGAGGTAAAGGTGTACACAAGATTTCAAAAGTTGGTAAAGTAACACAATCAATAATTTTGAGAGTAATAAAGAAAGAATTAAAATGATATGTCAGAGCAACATTCACCTTTGCCAAGACAAAGAACTTCATTGATGAAGAGATCATAGGCCTCACATTCTGGCTCATCAAATGGATCTAAGCATGCCCTACCAGATATCAAATAACAAGTTTTAGATATAATAAGATCTATAAAAAAAGATTGTCGGTGTCAAAATTATTGTCAAAAACCTTCGTAATAACCAGTAGCCAAGAAAGCAATATTCTTCTCAGAGTTATTATCGTCATGAATGTAGATTTTATAAGCCTATAACTAACACTGATCACGTCCGTAATTGTCATGCCTATTGGCCAGTTAGTTCTAGTTTAGAAGAACTCAGAGGCCTTCTCTTACATTAGCTGACTTTCCTTTCAAAGAGCTAGCCCAAAAATTTAAGGTCAAATCCAGCTCTAGCATAGTTTCCTGCTCAGCAACTTGACAACCCATAGAGAGTAACTATCACATTGACAGTGGATTCTAAAACTCAGATAAATTTTTTTATGGAGCTATCTTGACTTAGACTCATGCTCCACATCCCCATTTGAACTTTGAAAGATTGGATCATGATGATGATGGATTTGTTTTTTTTAAGGTAACCTAGAGTTAACTTTTTTGTATAAATATAAGAATTAAATTCTAATAAATGCCTAAGTAAAACACCTTGCAGTGTAGTAACACATATTGATAGGAGTGAAGTAGAAATTACCCTTCAGTATCCTCAAGATCATGGCGTTTAGACAAAATCTACATAAAAAACAAACCAAAATACATTTAAAATTAGGCAATGATGGAGATGCTATACTTACCGTTTTATATTTATTGAACTTTATGTAAAAAAAAAAATTAATTCCAGACAATGGAAAAGAGAAAATCTGAAAGAGGAAAAAAAAAAAGGCAGGCTGGGTAAAAAGAAGTGATTCATTACAACTAAAGGTAGGTTGACTGTACACCATGTATGCTCTTGCTACAACCAATACTGTCATTTGCAAAATAAATAAGAGTGCACTATGAATAATCAAGATTCGCAAAGGAAGTTCCTTCCACTCTTAACGACATGTATAAAAATCAATGCAGCAGAAATGCGGAAGTAAGATGGGTAATGTAAGTATAATAAGAGGTAGGATAAGAAATGAATACATTTATAATAAGTAAGAGGTTACTCTTGTTGAGAATAAACAGAGAGAGAATCTGCTGAGATGATTTAGGCATATGCAATGTTGGCTAATAGCTAGGACGTTCAGGAGAAGTGGTAGGACAATAGACTCATGGTTAATTGAGCAATGAGGATGCAGACCTCATGAAACTTAGATGAATTACTGTGGTCAAGGCACTTAATAAAATTGAATGGACGAATATTATCAAGTTAACCAAAAAGTTTTGAAATTAAGAACTTCGTTGTTGTAATTAAACCTCTCAAGAGATATCAGAATAGTAAACCATGATCTCAAGCACATACTCAAAGTCTCACAACACACCAAGGACGAGAATGACTCACTTCTTAAGAGAAAAAAATCAATGATTTTGTACTGTGGTTAAAACCCAAAAACTACAATGAAAAAAGAAAGACAATCATTTTTTGGTTGGTTACTTGAACCCTCCTCTAAGTCCTCTTCCATTCAGTTTTTTAAAGATAGTGTTATCAGTCAACTTATCAGCAACTGTATCCTTTCTAATTCCCTTCAACATATTCACTTAGGCCCACCACCTTCTCCATCAACTAGATTCTACTTATAAATGGTGCTCTTATTGGTAGGCACATGTACAAACCATCCCGTCCTCGTTAAGTCCTCAATGGAACTAGCTCTGAATTCTTACCGAAGCAATCATTTATTAATTAATGTATTGTCATTTGTCCATCTAAATACTCTCATCTATCTGAGATACTAACTTGTAAAGCATTTCTAGTCTTATAGACATCTTATAGAACCGCCCTTCAAATCATATCTCATGAGCATCCTTATCCAACTTGTAGTCTAGGTACAACAATAATATGCTACAAAACCTGCCAATGGGTGATGAACGATTGTTGGACTCTTATACGTTGTATTGAACTAAAATCTCTTTAATTAGGACATGAACATCAGGAGAAACATCTATCAAGATATATACATAATTGCTTTTTCCAAGAATAAGAAATGTGCAGGATTATCAGTTAACTTCTGCAGAAGCGTAAGAGCAGTATTTCAAATCTAGACGCATGCTTCTACTTTGTAATACCTCAAGATCAATTAGGCAAGTCAAAATGAGAGCTTATATAAAATTATACAGTGTCGAAGCTACCTCATATGCTTGAATTACACGTTGGATTATTGCACCTGCATCTACGTTATCTTTACACACATCAGGATGGAATTCCTTGACCTGCATAGAAAAATAAAGGTTACGTACATTAATCAAAAAGAAGTTACATAAGTTAAACATTGGTCCAAGTCAGCATTACGTCCATGCCCAGGGAATGCTTTGGTCATGATACAGTCACGAGTATGTGGACGCTGCTTTAAATGGTATCTGATATTGGCAGTGTATGATTAAATTGATTTGTATTTAGGGTCATATATAGTACACTTTAGAACACTGGAATTGTCATTTTGATAATTAAGCGTGTATTATTTGCGAGCATTTGTGGACAAAGAAGGGACATATATGCCTGCAACACATGCAAAACTAAAAGACTATGATAATAGTAACCACCATCTTTTCAGAAAATTACAAAGGAAAAAAACTATTTTAGTTAAATCAACATGACCACAATTCTAATTGTGCTAAAGTAATAAAGGTCCAAACTCGATCAAGCACCATAATTGTAATGTGAGAATGTTACCGAGAACCGCAAATCGATTGGAGACACACCCAATAAGTAGCCATGACCCAATCACAGCTTGAGGGCGGGCGGAGATGATCAAAAGCAACAACGTGCCTAATTAGTAAGAGCAGCAATGAGTCCCCCCTATTTTAAATCTGGTCATGAGTAAAAGTACAGGAGATCACTTCTTTAACTTGCATATATTCCTTTTTAGCGTTTCTAAATTCTGGATTACTATCTGGTACAGGTCTCTAGCTCTTAACAAGCTGCTTACTGTTTTTGTTAAACCAAATTCATTATTTATGGATTTTGTGAATTCTACACGTTGTATATTTCGACGAAAAGATCCAACCGCCAACTTCCATGCTCCTTTTCACTACAACTAAAAAAGGCGGGGGGGAAAAAAATCTTCTTCATGTGTCTCGTCCCTTTTTTAGCATCGAAGCACGCTTAAATCTCTTTTCAACAGCGCATGATATTATTAGCGCACACCTAAGAAACGACGCGCCTGCTACTAAATGAAGTCCATCCCTAACTAAAATAGCAGTACACATTAACGGAGCGCAGCAAAACCGAGTGATGTCGTGTCAAAGCATGCATGAAGCTGGGTACGCCTTCGTTAAAACAAAATGATGATGATGGACAAATTTTCAAAAGAGACCCATTTAGATGTTTATTCTCAAAAAACGATCTCATTCAAACAAAATTGTAAAAACCGACCTGGTGTCAGCGAACCAGATCGGTTTTTGAAAATTTTTTGTCAAAACTTCACGGAAGTTCAACTCCCGTGAAGTCTAGTAGATCTGCTAAACTTCACGGGAGTTTAATTTTTGAATTATGAAACTTCACGGGAATTGAACTCCCGTGAAGTTTAGCAAATCTACTAAACTTCACGGAAGTTCAACTCCCGTGAAGTTTCGAATTTTTTTTTCCAAAAACCGACATGGTTTCAGCGTTGAGGCTAAAACCAGGTCGGTTTTTGTAATTTTGTTTGAATGAGGTCGTATTTTGGGATTAAGTTCACAAATTGGTCTCTTTTGAAAATTTGTCTTGATGATGGTTAGCAAGAAGATCAGAGAGGAGCAGCAACTCACGCGAGCTCGGAAGGCTGCTTTGAGCTGGGCAGGGGAGCAGGGGGTGGTGGTGGGGTCCACCCCAAGGATCTCATAAGGGGATGCGGCGGATGCGCCCTCATCATCTCCAGCAGCAGAAGAAGAAGAAGCAGCAGCAGAAGAAGAAGAAATTCTAGTAGAAAAAGAGGTGCCTCTATCTCTGATTCTCCATTGAAACAGAAATGGTTTCGGTAGTAATGGGCTTCGCATGCCCATCATCATCGTGGTAATAACCTCAGCCTCAAACAAAAGCCACATCCGCTTCTTTCCCAAAGCGATATTAGTTAGTGGAGAAAAACCAGGGCTCGCCAATTTGCACGGCTCAGAATCGCTGAGCCCAAACATGGACTGGCCTTTTTTTGGAAGTAATTTTAGAAAACAAATATTGAATTTTGTTGATAATTAATTACATCCCTTCCCTATTATGAATTGTTTTTTCAAAAATAATTAGCGACTTATATGCTGGTTGTCTAGTTGTAAAACAAGTGGGTACCGTATTTGTCACAGAGATAAAAATAGGTCACTGGTCTAAATGGCAGCGTAATAAATTTTGAGAGGTAAAAACTAAAAATCGATAGAGTGGATATTTGTTATTAGGGTAAAGTTTCAAAGGGATGAATGTCCTTAATTTTATTTGATATGAAATACTTTTCTAAGTTTTATGTATTTGGAAATAGTTCATCTAGCAATCTCATGTTACCTCTGGACTACAAATATACTCAAGAGTGAAGTGTACATTTATAGTCCACCATAGGTTATCCGAATGGTTCAGAGCTTCCAATTTGGCTCTCATCATCTTGAATTTGATTTCGGAACAGGTTATAAAAAAATGCTAAATATCTTAAAACCCACATTAACTTCGGATGATTATAAAAAAAAAACCTCTTAACTTTTAAAATATTAGAAAACCCCCTTAACTTTAGGGGTTATCAGAAACCCCTTTTAATTTTGAGTTTTTATCAAAATCCACACCCCCGTAAAAGTAGGGGCTTTTCTCATAAACACTCAAGGTTAAAGGGGTTTTCCGATAAAGCCTAAAAGTTAAAGGGATTTTTTATAATAATAGGGGGTCTTCTGATATTTTGAAAGTTAAGAGGGGTTTTCCAATAATCGTCCAAAGTTAACGGGGTTTTCCTGATATTTATCCAAAAAGGCACATGTACACTTTTTGTGGTCTGAAAAAGGACAAATTTTGAAAATAGACCTATTTACAAAATTAATTATAAATTTCGACCCAATTTCAACTTATTTGTCCAAATAGACCCAGTTTTAGCCATCTGGCTGAAACTGGATCGATTTTGACCAAAAACTGTCCGAAACTTCACGAAACTTCAAGTCCCATGAAGTTTAACAGCCAGTTACTTAAGCTGCGTAACTTCGCGGGACTTTAACTTAAAGTTTGTTTACGTACATGAAACTTTACAGGACTTGAAGTCCCCTGAAGTCTCAGGCCCATTTTCCAGAGAAGTTGTTCTCTAGAAAATACGGAGGCTGGAAATTCTACTCAAACTTCACGGGACTTCAAGTCCCGTGAAGTTTTTTTCTAGTAAAAAATTTCACGGGATTTGAAGTCCCGTGAAAGAATTGTGGCCCCTTACTTAAATGTCATTAGAGTCTGCTAAACTTCACGGGACATGGTGTTCCGTGAAGTTTCAGACTTTTTTTTGTCAAAACCGATGGCTGAAACTGGGTCGGTTTTGACAAATAAGTTGAAAAGAAGTAGAAATTTACAATTAGTTTTGTAAATGAGTCGGTTTTCAAAATTTGTCATCTAAAAAAATTACAACTATGTCTTTAGGTAGGGTACAACATTAACGAAATTACAACAACTATATCTTGGGGTAGGGTACAAAATCACACAGTTGAATAGGTTCGCTTTTATCCGTTTATAGCATGCGTGGGGGTGGGGTGGGGTGGGGTGGGGTGGTACATGTTCACCTACAATGACAAATCATAATAATACTGGTTCTTGAAAGGATAGGTCAAGGACAGCTATAGTTTATTTATGTGCAGTAATTTGTAATACACGATGAACCTCACAGGTATCAGCCGCACATGTCTGCTGTGTTTAGTTAAACTATGCGGTGATTGTACTTATATTATATGGGAAAATTATAATTACGTCACTTTTTAGCAAACTTAGGGGCTGTTTGTTTAGTATTTTTTGGCCCGTTTTTTTTCCGAAAAGCTGACACTGTGTCAGCTTTTCGGGCAAAATCGCGAATGGGAGAAGCGATTTTGCCCAAAAAGCTGACAAAGTGTCAGCTTTCGGGGGAAAAAAACAGGCCAAAAATTTTAAAACAAACAGCCCCTTATTACCGGCATGAAGCACAAGTGTTATCAATCTTAATTAATATCCTAAAGCAGAAAACTACGTGATGGTTGAAACTATATTATAAAATGAGCAAAGCAATTTTGTCAAGTTTGAATGCAAGTCTGTTAAATAAACTATTAATAAAAATTTTAATAAATAAATAAAGATTGCCGTCATGTACAGCGGCTTACGTGGAGGAGGAGAGCAAGAACACAAGGCATTTCATTTTCTACTAAACACATCACATTTTGTATTATATATATATAACAGCAAACATAATTGAATCTTGCAATTAAATATGACACGGTTTGATCACAAGACATACTTGGCACTATTGGAAAGGTTCAACTCAAATTCAATTCAATTTAATTAGTCATGATAGTCATCTTATAATTAAGAACAAAAAAAAAAAAGATGATTAGTTTAAAAATTAAGAGCACAGATCCCTCGCAAAGTGTAAATAAGTGGACCTAAATCAAGTTGGTAAAGGGCGGTTCCGGTCTCCTAAAAATAATTATTAACCTCCAAAAAAAATAAGGAAAAAACCAATAATTAACCTCCCTTTCTTTCTCTATATGAAATATTATAATGTAAGAGCACCAAATTTTAAGGGACGTGACATCTTATATATACCATTAAGCAACTGTGATCATTAGAACTCCATTGTTATCTCTCCCTCGATTCCTTAGTTGTGCTTGCACTCGTCCAAACACAATCATTCCCTTGTGCCCTCTTTGTCAACATTTCCTCTTCTTTTATCAAGCCACAACACTATCAATTGTCTTCACACAAAACATAAGTACTCCCAATATCACTAAATATGTCTCCTATAATTGTAGCATTGCACCATAATGACACTCCAAGGCAAAACTCTGGCGACATTTCTTCACCAAAAACCCTGATGCTCACAAGCAACACCTCCAAAATGACCACGGTCTCCTCGTCCGAAATCGACGATACCTTCTCCCTTCCTCTCGTCGCTCGAAACTGGCGATCTCAAGCTTCGACGCTCAAGCTCGTGTTCAATCCGATATCAACCATCGTCTCGGCTTTCCGCTCCTTCTTTCCTACCCTCCAGTCCCTACTCATCCCTTCTTGTCACTGGATTCCCGCCACGCCAAACAAATCAAAATCCGTTACTACCCCTCGCGGCAGCCGCAAGAAAAGGCCGCTGACGGGCACGTTTTTCGGCCAGAAGAAGTGCAGGGTGAGCCTTGCGGTTCAAGAGACGCCGCGATCAGAGCCAGCCCTGCTACTAGAACTGGCTACCAACACTAGCCATTTAGTTAAGGAGATGGCTTCAGGAACCGTGAGAATTCTGCTGGAGTGCGAAAAGACGGGTAACGGAACCGCGAAAAGAGCTTTGTGGGATGAGCCAGTTTGGACTATGTACTGTAACGGGCATAAGCTCGGGTATGCGGTTTCAAGGGAGTGCACGGAGTCTGATCTGCACGTGCTCAGCACGGTGCAGAGCGTGTCGGTTGGGGCCGGGGTTATGCCACCAGCGTTAATGTTGCCGGCTCCAAAACAGAAGCATCGGGATTGTGCTCAGCCCACAGCAGGTAAAGAGATTATGTACATGAGAGCCAGGTTTGACAGGGTGATTGGGGGCAAGGACTCCGAAGCTTTCTACATGATTAATCCTGATTGTAACAGTGGGGGTGCAGGTAAGTTCAATGGTGGGGGGCCTGAGCTCAGTATCTTTCTGCTCAGGATTTGAACCTGTATTTTGTGGGCCGTAGAGGAATTAGTTGCTCCTGATAGGAAACTGAGCACGGGTTAGTCTTGTTTTTAAGTTAATTGATCGCAGTATGATGCATATTTTGTACAACACCTGGAATTAGTTATCAATGTATGATATGGATGAAATGAAAACAAACCTGAAAATCTGCACCATATGATTTATCACAAATCGGAAAGCTACAGACTTCAAAGAAGACAGAAGAACAAAAGGGGGCTGAACGACGCTCCGGTACCAAATTAACCAAACCAATTTAGCCGAAGGAAATTGCTATACCAGCCTTTTATCAGATTCATTGCTAGATCAAGAAGCTTTACTCAAGAGGACCATACCCTGAATTTTAAGACACAGATCCACTAAGCAGCAGATTAATTTGCTGGTGTTTTGTTTTACACGAGGGCATCTCAAGCATCTCGGGGCATAAAATTCACAATAACATGGAAATCCTGCTAGTATTCAGTAACTAAAAGCTTAGTCATTTATGTTCTCTAAGGACCTACTTGGTACAGTAATACGTCAAAAAGTTAATAGCGAATCTATTTTTGCATCAATGTTCGGCATCAAGAAGTATCAGACTAGCCGTTTAGTTCACCCAACATGTCACCAAGATACGCTAGTTTTACTATATAGCTCAAATAATAAACCTTTCAGCATCTTCACAACACTAATGCATGCACCTCCAGCATGATCAATACCCAAATATCAATTTCAAATCCTCAGCAAACACAGCTCACACTGATTTACACAAAAGATCAGACATAAAAAAGGGAAAAAAGTAGTGCTTCAATTGCACGAGAAACTCAACTTGCCAATCGACCTGGACCATGATCAATTTTGATCACATCAATCATTTTGGCTCCACAGGTTCCTAAATGTTATTGCCTCAAGACTTTATTCCGTCCAAAATTTAGCAACAGCATTAAGCAAAGATTTAATTGCTGCCCAAATTGAGCTTGTGTCTGCTGTCTCAGGCTTCTCGCTGCCATCATTCTGTGCGATGCTGCAATGAATAAAACATATGCAGGAGGATGAAAATTTAAAGTAGTGAACAAAGCGGACATATAAAACAGAATAAACAAAAGTTCTGATGGAGTTTGGAGATAATAGCAAAACAATGTCTGACAACAAAATTAAATAGTTCTCAAGCCATATGATAACAAGTCACTAACGGCTCTCCATACAGAAGGCTACAAATCTTTTAATAGAAAGAGAAAACTACCTAAGAAATTTGCTTCAGCAATGACAAACAAGAAAGCCTACGCTCTGAAAGTAATAGAGTTTGTAACATATTTGTTCATGCGGAAAAATGATAAGAAAGGCTGTTTATTTATTTATTGGGATATTTTATTTAAAATATGAATGTTTGAAATAGTTTTGTTTTGCTCCTTGACTTTTATAAAACATGAAGATTTTCTGAGATTGCCAAAAAAAATGAAATGGAAGAGAAGAACAGTAGCAAAATGGTAATACTAGACAACTTTTTGTTATTTTCCTTCTGTGGATGTCTAGTCAAATATACATTTACTGCATAATAATCAAATTGCCGCTGCCACTTGAAAGGGTATGCATTATTTACAGTGGATGGATATATTAAATAACTGAATCTATCAAGCCAGCTGGCTACTTCTTCCTTTCAGTACTATGGTCTTTTACTCAATGATGAAGTAACAAACTTTCTGAAATAGATAACTAGGTATCGCAGCATTAATTACTCCAAATATTGTTCACTAAGCTTGTCACAATCACCAAATTTCAGGTTTCTTTAATTATAGTTCATATTAATACCTCCCAGAGTTTTTAGCACTTCCAATGTCGCTGAGATCTCGCTTGTGCCCAGGCTTTACTTCAGAGCAACTTATACTTTTGACGCTAGGCTGAATTGGCTCACCGGATGCACTTTCAGTGTTGGTGAGAGCATTCTTGAAATCATTAGACGGAAGCAAGGAGTTTACCTGCATAAAATGTCATGAAAATTATTCAACTCATAATCTTTACTTTTAACATGTGAAATTGTTATACAGAAATAAAGACTGATTAATGAAAAAACAATTGCAAGAAAAACGAGCATGGACAGAGAGAATTAATTGATATGCCGAAATCAATGGTATTTCCTCCTCCAATCAGTCGAAAAAGACTGAAATAGGTTAGGATATAAAGCTGTGTTAGTGTTGTTATTCTTCTATAGAAAAACCAAATATCCTGCCTTTTAGGTGTTCATGAACCTACAAAATAATAATTTCTCCTGCCCCTTCAGCAATGTACTGACTTCAGGGATTTGCAATCTGATCCAGAACAAAAATCTCTAGGAGAAAAGGACAAGAATTTATGCGCGCCTTCAATAAATGCACGTGCAACTCTTTGAATTATGCAATTATTATTTACTCGTACATCTTAAAGAAATACTTCATAAGATGGTATCACAAACAACTTTCAACGCATGCAAAGATAAAAATTAACTACCAAGTAACATAAAAGATGTAAACTCAAACCAAATATACAGCAGGCTATGGTATTGAAACTTACCACAAGTCCGCTACCTCCCAATGCAGGGGACTCTAAGTTCTGTTGTATGGATCCATTCATTTTGGTTGATACTTCATCAATATCAGCAGACATTAGTGTTCCTGTCATTTCTGGCATGCCTGCTACAGTATCCTTTTCAAATGAAAGTTGTCTACAGGGGTTTGCATCTGATATTTCATCAGCGACAATGGATGATAGCGTTTCTGTTGTTTCTGACTTGTTTATGACAGAACCTTTTTCAAATGGCAAGAATGCTACTCTCACTTCATCAGAATCAGACGTTTTTGGTACCTCAAGGGAAGTTGTCATGCCTATTGTATTCTGAGATTTACCTGGATTGCTAGTCGCGGCATCAGCTGATGATAGTGGACGATCTTCTCCACCACTAAGAGGAGCACAAGCTGTTAGTGGATCTGGACAAACACTGGTTCTGAGGAAGTTATCTGACAGTGGAAGAGAACTGCTTGGTGATGGAGAATCAATTGATCCGGTCATAGCATTTTTGGAATCAAACCTGGGATGAGTCATAGATGCCACCTTTTCAGAAATTTCTGGACTGTGAACTTGAACTTCAGCATGTGTTTGTTCAGAAACTTCTACATTATCATTTTCTGACCCTGATCGTTTGCCAAGGTTGTCATCCTTACAACTCTCCAACATTCCATTTAAAAGAGCACCATTGGAAATCCCATGGTATTGTTCGCTATCACTGCTATATTCGATTAGTGGAGAAGTCACAGAACCGGCTAGACTCTCAACCTTTCCAGAATTTTCTGAGCTGTGAACTTGAACTTCTCCACGTGTTTGTTCAGAAACTCCTAACTTCTCATACATCACCCCAGATAGTCTGCTAAGGTTGGGTTCCTCATAACTTAAATTCTCCAGTTTCTCATTGATATATGTACCATTAAAATTTTCATGGTATTCTTCACCATCCAGGTCAGATTCAGACTGGAGAGGAGTCGTCGATACAGTTTCATACGAGGGAACCAGTTTCTCAAACTTACTGGAATTTTCTAGACTGAAAACTGAAACTTCAGCGTGTGTTTTTTCATAAACTCCCAACTTTTCATCTCTTACCCCTGATAGTTCACCAATGTTGGATACCACATTACTCGCATTCTCCAACTTCTCATTTGGATAACCAGTAGAAATCGCATGGTCTTGTTCACCATCCAGAACTTGTGATACAAAAGTAATATTTGGATCAGTTTCCATATATTCTTGGTTGACAGACTTCTCTATTTCGATAATTTCTGAACTCGTCCTTTTCTCATCATTAGACAAAGAAAAACTCTCTCCTTGTTCTTGGTTGACTGCAAGATTGATAGTTGATATAGACAATGGTGCGGATGTGCCCATGGCAAAAGAGTCTCCTGTCAGTTCTTCGGGGCCATATTCAAGATTTAGTGCTTTGGAAGTTGAGTTTCCGGGACATAGAACTCTGTTCTCCTGAATGATCTCTCTCACAATTTCCCGTACAATATAAAAGGATCCACCAACTTCCTTGTGTGTTAGATTAAGTGATGGGAATTTTCCATTGTTCAAACTTTGGTACCTGAATGAAATTTTGTTCAAGTTAAATAATCAAAAATATTCAACAAAGTACCTTCATACGGAATCTTATAATGTTTCTGAGAGATTTAAACAGTACATGAAGCAAATATTTGAAGTTTTTCTTGATACAGTCCCCCAAATCTTTCATATTTTGATATTAGTCCCCCAAATCTTCCTATTTTGTATTAACCCCAAATCTTTAAGTATTTTGAAATAAATCCCCTCAAATCTTCATATTTTGAAATAAGCCCCCCAAACCTTATTAGTGTTATGAAATTAGAGCCTCTAGTTAACACCAGGTTGAAAGATCTGTGGGACCAGTTTCAAATAACTTAAAGGATTTGGAGGACTAATTTCAAAATATAAAGCTTTAGGGGCCTAATTTTAGAATATTTAAAGCTTTGGGTGACTATTTCAACATATGAAGATATGAGAGGCTAATGTCAAAATATGAAAGATTTGAGGGACTAATATAGAAAAAACCCACATTTCAAAGCAATCAAATCATGTGATCCATGAAAGCCATTCATTTCATCATCTTGAATTGGCATCTACTCTTATGAAGTATATGGGCACCAAATTGAATGGACCTCTATATGTTAAAATTACTAAAATGCTAGGGATTATTTAAAAATAAAAATAAAAATTTTGGATGGCTTTCTACCATCATCCATATGGACAATTACAATGAATAAAATTCTAAGTGCAATAAGAAAAGTGCTAGATTTGTTTACATGAATGCTATAGGTGCATTGGTGCCTTAGCAACTTCTAACAAGAATTACTATTTAATTTATTAACATAGGGTCTGTAATCTAATTATTTAAATTACAAGAACCTTAACAGCTTGCTTAAACAAAGGACTATCCACTGCCCCTGCACAGGATAAAAGGCTATAATATATGACCATGAAATCTAAAGATCATGATAAAAAATTAGATGATAGATATCGATTCTGGTTAAACCAAATAACAAATATATACAATCTCTTGTTCTATTATAAATCAACTTACCTTGACTAGAGATCTTTCCCAGCATTTGAAGCAAATATTCTCCCTCCAAGAACTAATACATGTCCAAAATACTCTATCACTCTCTCCCTCTTATTCATTTAGCTATTTTTCTGTAAACAAGTTTTTATAAAGAACCTGTGAACCAACTTTTTTTTGGGAGATAAAACTTGCAGACAAACTTCGCCACAAACCTATGATCTTACTTTGGGTCTGAAACAAATGTGACAGTATGCCTCTCATTTAGCATTGACAGAAGACATTAAACTAAATCATTCATATCATAAAGTATGATGCAAATTATCAAAACTCGGATAGATTGGTTCAGACAATTAAGCATGACCCAAATACAACTATTCAACAATTAAGCACCATAAGGAATTGGCACTATGCAGATAAATATGAAATCATAAAATATACAAGAAGGGACAGAGTGAATACTAAGTTCACAGTATTCTGCATGCACCTTTATACAATTTACGCATTATGCAATACATTTCGAAAGAAAACACAAAACAGATTAGAAGCCTATGAAACCTCGCTGGCATAGGAAAATTGCGAGTAGCTTACTTCTTTACAAAGGACTCAACCATCGTTTTCCTCTCCTCTTTTGTTCGTCTACTCCGTGGCTTCTTGTCGCCAGAATCACTGCTACTGCATCTAGCTATACCAAATGTTCTCCCAGCCCAGCTACAATGTACGGACTGCATTTTTTTAATAGAAATTCACGGCTCCCTTCTCCTTCGAAATTGAGCTGAACCAAACAAATTGCGTTGATTACTGTTCGAGGCAATGATTATGAAATTGAATAACAAAAACAAAAACAACAACAACAACAACAACACAACTCCATTTCTTGTAAAAATTCTTCATAAGAGTCGTAAATGCAACAAAAATAACGAAAAATTCGAAACAAAAGGATAGAACTAACAAATGTCTGAAAAAATTATGATTTTGCCTGAAGTGGGAGAAGAAAAGCAAGAGACTGACCCAGAGAATCAACGGGAAAAAAAAGAATTTGGTACGGGATTTTTCTCAAAATTATCACTGGGATGGAAAATTGATAGACAAATAAGATTAAAGAAAAAGTACCTTGGATCGTCTCGATGGCAGCGCGATGAGGGGAGATCGGTGCGCTAGGGTTTAGGGTTTCAAGAATTTAGCGGGGGGTTCTCCGAGTGAGCGCGCACCTGCACTTATTAGTTCGTTTGGTCCTGTGTATTAACCGGGTTCGACTCCTTTAGGGTCAGTTTGGTTCGATAAAAAAACAAGTAAATCAAAGAAAATGTAATCTATTTTCTATAATAGATTCTTTTCTTGTGTTTGGTTCACTTTTTAAAAATAAAAAAGACGATGAGATGAGATGGGTTGTCACAATATTATTAGATGATGTGAATGATTTTTAAAGAAACAAATTAAAAGAAATGTTTTGAGGTTGTTTGGTTGGCTAAAAAAATAAGGAAATTAATTATAAGAAATCTATTTCTTATAATAGGTTTTTTTCTTGTGTTTGGTTCATTTTAAAACTAAAAAAAAAGATAAGATGAGATTAGTTGTCATTATATTGGATGATGTGGCTCATACTTAAGAAAACTCATTTCTTGATTTTTTTTTTTTAGAAAATGTATGGAAATCAAATTTTAATGAGAGGAGATGAGGTGTCACCATATTATTGGATGATGTGACTCATTTTTAAAGATGAGATAAGATGAGATGGATGATGTGTCTCATTTCTTGTGTTTAGTTCATTCTTAAAAGTAAGAAATGAGATAAGATAAGATGAGTTGTCACCATATTATTGGATGATGTGGATGATTTTTAAAGATAAAAATGAATGGAAATCAAAATTTTAATGATTTCCAGGGTCTGATTTCCTTTTGTTTGAATTTAGGAAACCAACCAAACAGCCCAACCAGTTTGCCATCAAATACCCCATATAAGGGCATCTCCAACAGCTTCTCCAAATTTTTCTCCAAAATAGGGAAGCAAAAGTCATATTTTCCAACTAATTTTTATACCAACTCTAACAGCTTCTCTATTTTGAAGAATCTTTTTTTTCCTCCAAAAATTTGGAGAATGTTGCAGATTTGGGGAAGCTTCCCCATTTTTTCTCCTCCATCCCTATTTTAGGGAATGGGATGGAGAATCTGTTGGACAAAAAACCTAACTAAATTCTACAAAAGTGGGAAATGGGGAAGCTGTTGGAGATGCTCTAAATACCCACTCAATAAATTATTGTCCGGAAAATATTTACTAATACTGATATTGCACTGTAACTTTTTCTTTGACTACGGGACCCTCCACAAATAAGAAGAGACCCTCGACTAACGAGGTAAATCAACAAGCAGCAACGGATTAATCTTTGTCGGAACTTCTTCTAGCCAATACCTAGCTGATTGAAAACGACGACTAGGCGCCACCACTTCTTTGTTGATGTTGCGTTATAACTTAGTCTTAGAATATGACAAATTATTCAATGTTTGTAACATAATGTATTTACTTGTAACAGAATGTATTTAGGGAAAATTGTGTCCAGGCCCCAAAAGTGAGAACTTCATGTGACAAGGCCCATCGTATTTCGGCCCATGTGTATTAGCCCCAAAAAGTCAAGACTAATGTTTTAAGCCCCCTCCACGTCAGCGTTGTACAAAAGCAGATTGTATTTTTTCAAAAAAGGCGATACTGCCCTTCTCCTTCTTCCCCAGACGAGACGCCGTCCCTTAACAGTAGACACTCCTCTTTAATGCGATAAGATGGAAGAAATGGAGGGAAATTTCCCCCCTTTTTTCCCATCATGAGCAATAACTATTTAGTTATCCATTACTTCTCCTCAGACCAAAATTCTCTCCTTTACTCGCGCCATTAATCTTACCTTCTCTTCAAAATGGCTGAGAAGGACATCATTTGCATTGTCTCTTCGGGGTACAAAGTGGTATTTTTGAAGATTAACTCCTCAACCACCATCCTGGATCTCAAATTTGATGCGGCAGAGAGGTTAGGTATTCCATATGAGTCATTAATTCTGTCATACGAAGATAAAACAGCTGGAAGCTTGAAATTTCCTATTGAGAACGAGGGGGACATGATGTCTATGGTGGAGCATTGCCACAATCTTGGACTGAAAGAGGTTCACATGAAAGCTTTTAAAGAAGCTGATGATTTGCAGAATATACACTGCAATGAGCGAGTCCAACCTTGCAAAGAGCAAGTCCCACAAGACAAGTAGGTTAACTGCGAAGTAAACGAACGCTAGCGCTAATCGTCTTCTTTTTGTCCATGTTGAATGTTAAACTGGATTTCAGATGCATTTCAACAATATGTTAGTTGTAATCGTTGACCTGTTAGTTCTAATCATCGTGTTGTTGCTGAACGGGTTTTTGTTAGTTCTAATGGCTATTTTGTTAGTTCTAATCGCTATTTTGTTAGTTCTAATGGCTATTTTGTTAGTTATAATCGCTATTTTGTTAGTTCTACACGATTGCATGCATCTTAGTTCTACACGATTGCATGCATGTTAGTTCTATTAATACATATAGGGGTTTCTGTTAGTTCTAGTAGCTATTTTGTTACTTCTACACGATTGTATGTTAGTTCTATCACCAGTTCCATATGGGGTAGAGCTACTCTAAAGCGTGTTAGACCTATCAACACTTTTATTTGTGTAGTTTATGATTAACTATTTTCCTGTTGTTAATATTTGCAGCACTTCCAGAAGTCTAAACTCGAAAAGTATAGAATGTGTCCCGCCGGAGTTGTCGTCCACAACTGTTGCAGATAAGAATCCCAATGACATTCCTTCAAGAGATAATGTTATGATGATTGATGACATGATTAACAAATCTGAGAGGATTCCTGCTTGGTGGCACACTGCGTTAACTGGGGAGGGGCAACGTTTTGAAAGTGCGAAGGAGTTAAGATTGGCCTTGCTATACTACTCCATGGCCAAAAAATTCGAATATGAGTTTGTGAAGAATGAACCAAAGCGTATTCGAGTTTTTTGCCGGTTTAAGGTAGCCAAAAATTACCCATGGATGTTATTTGCCTCTCCGCCGAAGAATGATAATAGACTTGAAATAAAAAGGTTCGTGGACATTCACAACTGTGGACAACATGCCAATAATGCAGGTCAATCTAGAGCCTCTCGTCATTTCATTGCTACCCAATTACAACCCACGTTGAAGGTACGTCCAGATATACGACCTATTGACGTTCAGAAGGAGTTTCTAAGTTCATATGGGATTAGGGTTGAATATAGTAAGATTTGGTGGGGTAAAGAAAGAGCTCAAGAGCGATTATATGGTGATGCTTATGAGTCCTACGATCAATTGAGATGGTAAATCAGAAGATCATATATACACAAGTTGCTGTTGTTTTCATTTATATGACGCTATAAGTCTCATAACTTTATAATGTTAAAACTAACGCTTAATCTTCAATTATCTAGGTATGTAGACGAGGTTAAGAAGACAAATCCGGGAAGCTACATTCATGTTGAACAAGACGCGGGTAGGTTTACAAGGATATTCATCTGCTATGCGGCCTGCATAAATGGTTTTTTACAAGGTTGCAGACCACTTATATTTTTGGATGGAACCTTTCTGAAAGATCGATTCAAAGGTATACTATTAAGCGCCGTAGCATATGATGGCAATCAGGGGATATTTCCATTGGCCTATTGTATCTGCGATCAAGAAAATAATGTTAACTGGAAGTGGTTCCTACAAGGTTAGTTCCAACATTATACATGATGGTGCCAATAAAAATAGAACTAACACAGCACAATCAAATGAACAAATAGAACTATCACGCTGCACATTAGATCTAAAACTAAGGTGGACAGATTTACCACGCTAGACACTAGGACTAACACTATCAATATTAGAACTAACACAACAGACAATAGAACTAACACTATCAATAACAGAACTAACACAACAGACAATAGAACTAACACTCTGCA
>BQKN01065469.1:528069-558533 GCA_022839385.1 Asparagus kiusianus
CATTAAATATACAATTTATGGTAATGATTATGATTTCCTAGATCGGCTATCCTAGATCTTTTCGCGGTAGAACTGGGTCAGTATCTGTAACGGTCTGCTCACCGTCCGGTACGGTTACCGACTGGTGGTCAGATTCCGTTAAAATTAGCGGGGAACACGGGAGCATCGGGCCACGTGCTTAGTGGCTAGAAAATTTGATTTTTTTTTTTATAAATTGTATATTTAATGTTTTACTCTGAATTAGATTTGATTTCTTTTATTTTTTTAATTGTATATTTCAGTATTTTACTCTGAATTAGATCTTTGAATGTGAACATTTTCATAATTCAACTACCAGGTAATGCTTACGTTTCATTGACGCCATTGGTTACGCTGGAACTGATAAGAATGCTAAAGACCGTAGGACCAATAAATTGTGTAGAGATCAATAAATATATTATATATATATTTTTTAAGATAGCTTTTTTATTAGCACCGTAAAAAAGCTATATTTTTTTAAGAAAAATAGATAATATATTTATTTGTTAATTTAATTTTTTTTAAGAAAGTTTACGTTGTTTGCCACTTGAATTTGTTGTGCATGCTTTTTGTGACCCAATTAATTAATTAATTTATGTTAATTTAATTTTTTTGGTTCAAGCTCTGTAAATAGTTGTATAGGTAATTTGTTGTGCTTGCTTTTTATGACCCGATTAATTAATTTTTATGCTAATTTAATATTTTTGGTTCAAGTTGCTTTTAATTTATCCCCTTTGCACGTTGTTTGCCAATTGAATTTGTTGTGCTTCCTTTCTATGACCCAATTAATTAATTAATTTAATTTTTTTGGTTCAAGTTACTGTGCTGGTTTTTGTATTTTGTATTTCGTTTTCTGGCTGAACATGATATATACACGGGAAGTTTCCTAGAAACTTCATTTGAAATACGAAAAAAAGGCCAAAAAAAAAAAAAAGAGAAGTCTAC
Source organism: Asparagus kiusianus (assembly GCA_022839385.1). Classification (NCBI taxonomy): domain Eukaryota; kingdom Viridiplantae; phylum Streptophyta; class Magnoliopsida; order Asparagales; family Asparagaceae; genus Asparagus; species Asparagus kiusianus. The sequence goes on from BQKN01065469.1 coordinate 529,033, forward strand.
TTTCAATTACTCCTACCCAACCAATTGGCTGCCACCGTATGGACCCAATTGCCTTTGTTTTCTGTAATATTGCCTCCCTTTTATGGCTCAGCTTCCGTCCTTTTCCTTATTGTTCACTCGTCAGGGTCAACTTCTACTGTTTGGTCGGCTAAAAAAAGATCGGAAATTTATTATAGGAAATATATTTTCTATAAGGGCGTTTCTATAGGACCTAAAATATGGGATCAAGGGATGTGACAAGTGAGGTGTTCCCTCCCTATTGCATAATGAGTTAAAATGACCAGCTCATTATGCAATAGAGAGTGGACACCTCACCTGTCCCATCCCTTAGTCTCATATTTTGAGTACTTAAGGCATTTTCCTTTCTATAATAGTCTTTTTTATTTAATTTATTTTTTAAATTTAAGAAAAGAGATAGGATGAAGTGAGTTGCACCATGTTATCTGATGACGTGCCTCATGTTTAAGAAAACTCATTTCACTTTTTTTTAGTAAATAGGTGAAAGTCAAAAGTTTCGATGATTTTCGTCCCCTATTTCCTTTTCTTTGATTCTAGAATAACAGCCGAACAGGCCTGCAAAGAACCTGTCCACGACCCTGGCCCACCTCTTAACTACTTTCTCACGTACAAAGAAAGTGGAACCTCAAGAAAAGTAATATGAAAACACAGTAATAGTTATTCAACGTCATCTTACATCGACTTAGCTAGGGTTGGTATTCCTTGACTTGGGCTGCTTCATGCTTTCCTACCTTGATCTTTTTGAAAATACTTATTCTTCTGAGAGACACTTTGGATTCTTTCTTCACAAGCTTTTCACATTGTTCTCTGCCAAACAGATTCGATCTACTTTTTTAGACTGAAAAAATCCATGATTTGACCAGTTGTGCTGACATAGGGAACGTGTTCTTAAATCATCTTGTTCATGATAATGAGATAAAAGAATCATTCGCATAGCAAAGTACTGTAACCCTTAAACTTTATAGGATGCCTAGTTCAGTCGTCACACAGTTTTAATAGATGGAGATAACCTCAAAGATTCTCCTAAACTGAAACATAGTATTCCTTGGATATAAGTGACGTGCATGCTTCTCTATCCATTGAGACGTCCAAAACGGCAAACACGAGTATTCCTTGGATAAAAGAGGAGGATCTAAAGTATTGGAAGCATAAGCTTTACATATAATTGAATTTACAACTTACAAGGCTGCATATGGCTGATATTAATATCTGCTCTGTTTGGACGTCTTTACTTCTTATACAGTAAAAAGTGGCTCCTGTGCATAGGAAATTTATGCATCTCAATGTTTTAAATGTTTGATGTGGTCATGATAACGCGTCACTATATAAGACAGTATAAACTTTCATTGGATTTCATCACTCAGAAGTTCGTCGATTAATGATATTTTCATTACTCAATGCTATGTTAAATGCTATAAATTGGATGTGAACACACGTTGGAGGAAAGTAAACTCATGGTCGTCCTGAGTGAGGGAGGCAGGGAGGCAGGGGGCTATATCTTCAGTGTAGCCAAAGAAGATGCATGTTCTATGTGAGTGTATGATCGACGGTGTTGGGCATGCTCTCCTTGCTTCAAACTGTTCTTCAATGAAAAAGGATGTGGTTTCAAGATCATTAATTGATGAACACACAATATGGCTTGGAAAACTCTTCTTATGGGGACTAACTAGGCTTTAGTTGTACATTTTTGCCATAAAATCAAAAGCCGTTATTATTGGAGGTATTTTTAAAAATCTGCATGATCTGGGCCTACTCTGACGGAGGTCAATCTGCTTTTTTCATGTGGAATCATCTTGAGACTAGTAGCAACAACCTGCTGCTTCTGCTGGAATATGTGATGTCGCAGGTTTCTGTATGTCTGATTCTGAAATCACGTGATGTTTACAATGAAACAGTGCTGAATGGAAGATGGACGTGATGCCATTGTTTGTCATCTTTCTAAGGAATTTGGAAAAGTTGTGCAAGTTAAATACCTAAAACTGAAATATCTTTTCTTCTGTTATTGTAGAACCTCTCATGGCAAACGACCTTGTATGTATATGCATATTATTCTGTAAGCCGGTCTCTGAGAGATGCTTTGGATCTATAACATGCATACGATTGTTCTTTCTACAATTATGTTATGCTATTTCTCGAAACCTGAAGTCTATTAGGTCTACTTTTGACAGATTTTATTTGCTTGAAGACAGATATCTAATCTACTTACATTTCATGTTTATTTGGTTTCATCCAGGAAAAAATTCGGGTTGCCCTCTACGTGCAAAAGGCAGCCCTGACATTCATCGACGGTGCCAGTTCTACTATTAGCCACAGACTCGTCACTTTATTGTACTCTTAGCCTTCATGGTCTTTATTATTGTTATTGTTTTTCCAATGCAGCTTTTAAGAAAATTGAATACCAGATACCAGAAGCTGCAAAAGCAGCTGGGTTTTCTCTTAGTCCTGATGAATTGGCGTCCATTGCACGTGGGCATGATATCAAGAGCTTAAAGGTTCATGGAGGAGTTGACGAGATATCTAGAAAAGTATCTGTATCACCGGATGACGGTGTCAGCTCTAGTGATCTTTCACTCAGACAGGAAATCTATGGACCCAATCGATATGTTGAGAAGCCATCGAGAAGTTTTTGGATGTTTGTCTGGGATGCTTTTCAAGACTTGACTTTAATTATTCTTATGGTATGTGCTGTCATTTCTATAGGGGTTGGGCTTGGCACTGAAGGATGGCCTAAGGGTATGTATGATGGGCTGGGTATTCTACTCAGTATCTTCTTGGTAGTCATTGTCACGGCAGTCAGTGACTACAAGCAATCTTTGCAATTTAAGGACTTAGATAAAGAAAAGAAGAAGATTTTTATTCAAGTAACTAGGGATGGCTATAGACAGAAAGTCTCTATTTATGACTTGGTCGTTGGAGACATAGTTCATCTTTCAATAGGAGATAAGGTGCCAGCTGATGGGCTATACCTATCTGGATACTCCCTTTTAATAGATGAATCGAGCTTATCTGGAGAAAGTGAACCAGTATATATTTCTCAAGATAAGCCTTTTCTTCTGGCTGGGACCAAGGTTCAGGATGGATCTGCTAAAATGATAGTAACTGCTGTAGGTATGAGGACTGAATGGGGAAGGTTAATGGAGACTCTTAGTCAAGGAGGAGAGGATGAAACACCATTGCAGGTTAAGCTAAATGGTGTTGCTACTATTATCGGAAAGATTGGTTTAGCTTTTGCCTCATTAACGTTTCTTGTCCTGTTAGTGAGGTTCTTAGTTGACAAAGCAATGCATGTCGGCTTGCTGAACTGGTATTCAGATGATGCGTTGACTATATTGGATTATTTTGCAATTTCAGTTACTATAATTGTCGTTGCAGTTCCTGAAGGTCTACCTCTGGCTGTGACATTGAGTCTTGCATTTGCAATGAAGAAGCTAATGGATGACAAAGCCCTTGTAAGGCATCTATCTGCTTGCGAAACTATGGGATCTGCTGAATGCATTTGTACAGATAAAACGGGGACTCTGACAACTAACCACATGGTAGTTGATAAGGTATGGATCTGCAACGAGTCCAAATCTTTCAAGGCAAAAGAGACTGCTAATGATCTAAAGGCCACAGTGTCGGAAGAAGTTCTAAGCACCCTATTGCAGTGCATATTTCAAAACTCTGGTTCTGAGGTGGTGAGAGGAAAAGATGGTAAGCCTACTATATTGGGTACCCCTACAGAAACAGCACTATTAGAGTTTGGCTTGGATTTGGAAGGAGTTGTTGGTACTCAGCATCAGGATAGTACAAAGTTGAAGGTGGAACCATTCAATTCAGTCAAAAAGAAGATGTCTGTACTTGTGTCATTGCCTTCTGGAGGAGTCAGAGCTTTCTGCAAAGGTGCTTCTGAAATTATCTTGCAGATGTGCGACAAGGTTTTTGATGGTAATGGAAATGCTGTACCTTTATCTGAAGAACAGTCAAAAGGTATCCTGGATGTCATTAATGGATTTGCCTGTGAAGCTTTAAGAACCCTTTGCTTGGCAGTTAAGGAGATGGATAATGAATACAGTGAAGATGAAATTCCAGCCGATGGTTACACACTGATTGCTGTTTTTGGTATCAAAGATCCAGTACGGCCCGGTGTCAAGGATGCGGTGGAGGCTTGTCTTGCTGCAGGTATTAAAGTCAGGATGGTGACAGGAGACAATATTAACACGGCTAAAGCTATAGCAAGGGAGTGCGGCATATTGACAGATGGCGGTTTAGCGATAGAAGGACCAGATTTTCGAAGCAAAAGCCCAGAGGAGATGAGGGAAATAATACCGAAACTTCAGGTTCTTTCATATCTCATGGACCTTATAATTTATTTTTCAGGTTAAAATTTCTGCTTACGTGTGAAATTGTTTAGGTTATGGCCCGATCATTGCCTTTGGATAAACATACCCTTGTGACTAACTTGAGGAATATGTTTAACCAAGTTGTCGCTGTTACTGGTGATGGAACTAACGATGCTCCTGCTTTGCATGAAGCGGATATTGGCCTTGCAATGGGTATTGCAGGCACTGAGGTATTGCCTACTCAACATTTTATAATTTTCTTCGATCTCTTTCCACTGTTATTTTCTTTTAGTAAGGATTAGATTATACAGCACATATGGTCTATTGAGTAACAGATCAACACTGGATTCGTTTTATCTGTGTAGCTGCAGCAGATGTCAAAACATCAATTCCGGCCAGCTATTACCTTGTTTATTTTAACTTCATCTGTATATTTTGTTTTCAGGTTGCAAAAGAGAATGCTGATGTCATTGTATTGGATGATAACTTCACAACCATTATCAATGTAGCCAAATGGGGTCGTGCGGTTTACATCAACATCCAAAAGTTTGTTCAGTTCCAGTTGACTGTCAATATTGTTGCTTTAATGGTCAATTTTGTTTCAGCATGCATCACAGGTATATCATTAAAGGATAGAACTTGTACCTATATTGTATAATATTTATCAGCTGTTATCTCTTGCAAATCATCATTATACTTATCAACATTTGGACCTTTCAGGAACTGCCCCTCTTACTGCTGTGCAGCTACTCTGGGTCAATATGATTATGGATACACTTGGTGCCTTGGCCTTAGCAACAGAGCCTCCAAATGATGAGATGATGAAAAGACCACCAGTAGGGCGAGGAGAGAATTTTATCACAAAGTCCATGTGGAGAAATATCATTGGGCAGAGTGTATATCAGTTAGCTGTACTTGGAGTTCTCATGTTTGACGGGAAACGCCTTCTGAAACTTAGTGGTCCAGATGCTGATGCTGTAAACAATACGTTCTTATTCAACACATTTGTTTTCTGTCAGGTATGCATTTATTTCATTGAGAATATCAAAACAACTAAAAAACATTTCTAACAATTATTTGCTGACATCTTTACTTCAGTTATGAGCTTCATGTGATATAACTTGGCATCTTATAACTTGGCATCTTAGTACAAAACTAATTTTGGTAATTGACATAGCCTGCTTGGTAAATGTATGTTACAATGACAGTTTGAAAGCTTCATTTAATCCATTTTCAATGACGAATTTATTTTTTAAAGTTTAACCTTATTTCTTTTGTATTACTAAATGGAACTTTGCATACTGAATTTATAACTAGAACTTGCTAAACATGATATCATCGAGGATCATTTAAGGTAGCAGAAAACTGAATGGAAGAACATGTTCTGTGCAAATGACACTAATTTTAGGGGATCTGCTGTTGGGTTTGACATGTGACCTGCAACAAGTGCTTAACTGATGCCAACTAATTCAGATATGTCTGTTTAATTTTTCGAGAATATGCTTAAGAACTGGACCATATGGTGCAAGATGCAGTATATTTGCAATAAGTTCATGTTTCTGATGTTGTGTTACTAGCCTTGTTTTAACTCTTCACTATACATCAGGTACCATTAAAAAAAAGAGAGGAGTTGATAGGGATTTTTCTTTCATGTTCTGGTTTTCCTTAAAAAAAAGAGAGGAGTTGATAGGGATTTTTCTTTCATGTTCTGGTTTTCCTTATCAATAGTGGTCATCTTATGCTTATTAACCTGGAACCAATCTTCAGTATTTGCTGCATTCCCAATTCCTTGATTTACAGCTAATACTTAATTATAGAATTCTTGGTCAATAAGAGGTTAAAAAAAAAGTATAGAAAGTATAGGCATACTTCATATACATACAGTGTTGTGTTTTAGTTTTGCTACCCATAACATGACAAAGGACTTGGATAGATTTTTAAATCATTACAGTATACATAGGCTTAACGTTAGTATTAACCTTGGTGTCCATTTTTTGGTATTTGTATAGGTATCGGGAGTTCCGGATGGGGATTATTAAATTGTTGCATTGCTGGCTTAAAATCTTTAAAATTGTTTGAAATTACAGAACTAAGAAGAGATAATTCCCAATGTTTGGTATTTCTTGAGTAACTAGCAAACGTTAGAAAATGAGTAATTCTGTTTGAGAGTAAATCTTGGTTTAGTACTTCTTGCACCAATCACTTTGCAGCTTCCAGTTTCAGGCAAATATTTCCTCTTCACTGTACGAGTTACCTCATCCTCAAACTTCTATCGCTAAGCATGCCTAGATCATGAAATATATCTTCCTGGATATATGTTAGTTGTGCGTTGCAATAAGTACAACCAGCGTATCTGATAACCTTATGTATGATAATTTGTTTTTCGAAGCTGATTTGATTATTATGCTCATAATTGTCCTTCAGGTCTTCAATGAAATAAACAGTCGGGAGATGGAGAAAATCAATGTGTTCCGAGGGATATTTGGCAGCTGGATCTTTGCTGCTGTCTTGGTTTCAACCGTCATATTCCAAGCAATAATAGTGGAATTCCTTGGCGCTTTTGCAAGCACGGTACCTCTTAGCTGGCAATTGTGGTTACTTTGCATTGCTATTGGATCAATAAGCATGATCGTATCCGTTATCTTGAAATGCATCCCCGTTGGATCTTTTCATCTACCGACAGGTCCGGCACCTGATCAGAATGGTTATCAGCCACTTCCTAGCGGTCCTGAAGCAGTTTAAAAGCTGCTTTATTCTTATTTTGTTGTTCGCTAGGAGATCAGTTGCCACTTCAACTTCTAAGCATATTGAAAACACGGGACACCAGAGCCTCCTCAAAAAACAGCTGGCATCGTGTTCATGTCATGGAACTCTTTTTTCCGCAAAATTTAGTTCCTTTTTTTCTTCCCGCTTGATGTCTAGGTAGGTCAGAGTGGTGGTTTGGATAATGTATGTGAAGCCATTCTGTTGACGTCCAGTTCTGGTGGCTGGAGACTTTATTTTTGTGAAAGATAATGATAACAACTGAAAACAGATCACTTTATTTTGGATGGTGTACATTTTGATTTCCCTTTTTGATAAAGCCACGGGCGGTGGAGGAGGTGCGAGAAGTTATTTGATTTTGCCTTTTGTAGTCATTGTAATAGAGGTAGCTACTTCTGCTCGATCCAACTCTAATAGATGTCTGTGATCTCATGATATGTTGGCGCTCTTGACACATGTAATTCGAGTGATCATGTGCGTGCACAGAATTTTGCTTCTCCTGTTTTTGCTTTGGGGGCAAACCCTATACACAAGTTCTAGGCAGTCCGCAGGGACTCTAGGAGATGACGGACAAAATAGTAATTTTGTATCTCATGCACCGTACATACCATGAAAGTCCTGGATCTTTCTTATTTTAGCAATGTAAGGGAAAGAAGCCGAGTATTAGTTAAGAAGGAACACGGAGATGGCAGAAGCCGTTACGATGTCTTTACAATTAGGCACAGTTGCTTGTTCTTTTTGGCTAGGATCAAGCTCAAGCTGATTCTACTTGCGACCAATGTCTTCCGATGGATTTGACATTATCTCCGTATTGCACAATTCTCAACTTTCTTTAGAGAATCAGACCTATCACCGTAAATGACACTTTCATACTACCAGTTGATATTTTTTTAGTTTTCGATAATCAAACTCCTAATCGAAACCAAGATCGTGAGAACCATATTGAAACGTCCAAACCATCGAGATCGTCCTCCTCAACGGGTTTACTACCAGCGGATACTAAATTGCCTACCGGCCACAAAAGAGGAAACAGGATGACAAAATACAATTAATCGCAAAAGCATCCTAACCATAACAAAAGAGAAATGAGCAGAAGATTTCACATAAACTGGTCTCACAATCATGTGAGCTTAGCATATAATAACAGCCTTTCATTCTTTGTTTGCTCTAATGCTCCTACATATATAAATACGCGTCGCCATCCAACCTCTACTATGAATTTTGTAACTAATCTTTTCTGAATAATAGTTAAGAGGACTGGAGATCTGCGATGTTACATAGCTGGGATCTATTCAGATTTGCACTTGAATCTCGGGCTTGTGAACAAGAGCCAGGAGGGCTGGCAAGTTTCCTCGAATCAACGGTGGAAGTCCACGATGACCACCTCCTCAATGGCGTGCGCCAATGAGGACGACCAGCTTCTTGCTGATGAAGAAGGTACATCGGAGAGCTAAAGAAGGGAGCTCAAATTATCAGCATGGTACAGACAACGGGAGCTCCCATAAGGTCTGATCTTTTGACTCATATATACCTGAATTCTTTTCTCTTCTATGGATTCGGAAAAAGTTGCAACTTTTGATGAGTTTCGTTTGTGGTGTTAGCAGGTTCTGATCTTGTACTCTTTTCTCTGTTGATAACATGTTTCTCAAATAATTAATAGCTGTAACAGGAAGAATGCTCTCTTCCATGAATTCATTTTCACATGTGCACGTATGCACACAGAGAGGACGGGAGGGATATTGCAACGGTTGCCATTTTAATGTGTTGACGAGTTATGCTCTGAGTGGTCATCTACTCAATTCTAACTACGAGAAGCTAGATGTAATGTTGCTACATTTGGAGCTAAAAATACAATAATTATTATTGGTTAAGATGACAGGTATTACTTGCTCAAAATTTTGTTTAAACCAGAAATTGTGATGTATTTTTTGCTACTCAAAACTTTTTTTTCGACGTGTATTTTACTATAATTAATTTATGTTCAATATCAAGACTTAATGGATTTATTGTTACTTCTAATTTTTTTCAAAAAAAATTTCCAGGTTTATTTTATTCTTAATCACTTACAATCCGTTTGAGAGCTCACTAAGGAAAGACAATGAATGGTAGGGAAGAGAATGAAAATTGTTAATTTTTTCTTTCCCTTCTTTACTGCCCGATTTTGGTTGTCGGATTTAGCCTAAAATTTCCTCACTTTCCCCTCAAATCAACTCTCCCAATAAAAATCCCAAACAATGTTAAACTCAAATTTCTTTTCCCCTTGCCTTCTCTACCCTCCATCCAAACACAACATTAGAGTAAATGCATAGTGCATGAAACTCTAATCTCTTTAATTACCTTAGTATATGCAAAAGAAGAGGTAATAGAAAGTGGTAGCAAACAAATTTATGAATAACATAAAGACTTGCTTGAAATGTATAAATTATCAGAAATAAAGAATGAATCAACAAATTGGGAATGTTACAAGACATGATAACTTAGTGAATGACTTCAATGTCTTAGGAGGCAGAGTAGACAATAATCAACTACAAATATCCAGAATAAACCTACAATCTGAATATTATATACATGAAAGAACTTGGTTTAAACTTAGATATTAAGAATAAACCTACAATGTGGATGCTATATACAGTATACATAAGAAAACTAGGTCAAAACTGCAAATATATATGTTGAGGGTTTGAACTAAAATGTTATAGATGTTTCAAGCCTAACCGCTTAGTAGAAACCTAAGGAGGATTAAAAGAATGATTCAATATTTACGTGATCAAAGATTTGTTATTTTTAACTGGCATCATATTCATGCACTTCACACTTTTTCAGGAAAAGGAATGGGAAAAGAAACACCTACATGAATCTGAAAGATTTTAGAGTGAATGCTTGTAAATAACAGAAGCTTTGGGTCTATGATAACAATTTCTGGACTTTCGATACAGAAAGTAATAGCAATATGAAATCATACATATCCCCTAGGAGAAAATTAAGAAGTCTTTTAACTAGGGTGCTAAATCGTATCCGTACGTATAGTATCCGAGGAAATATCTGTTGCAAATTAGTTAAAACTTACTGGCCACTTTTCTAGAAGTCTGTTGCAGTCTTTGTTAGTGGAGTTAGTGGGTTGTTACCTTTATTTTGTAGTTATCTTTGTTAGTGGTGTTGTCGTTGTAGTCCTGTATAAGTTCTGGTTTCAAGTTAATAAAGAAGTCTGGTTCCTTCCACTTCTTTCTCTCCTTCTTTTTTATTTTCTTAAATTTGTTTCATGGTATCAGAGCATAGGTTGCTCATCAAGTATTTGATTTAATTTTCCAATCATGATGAATGCAGGCAACGGTGCATCTGTAGAAAAGCTTGATGGTAGTAATTACAACTACTGGAGGCTATGCATGGAAGCTTATCTACAAGGGCAAGATTTATGGGAGTTGATTTCTGGTGAGGAAGAAGTAATTCCAGAAGATACATCCCAAAATGTCGAGTTGCGAAGAAAGTGGAGGATCAAGTGCGGTAAAGCCTTATTTGCTTTGCGATCATCAATCAGCAAGGAATATATTAGGCATGTTCGTGATGTGAAGTCTCCAAAACAAAGTGTGGGACACACTTGAACGGCTATTCACCCAGAAGAACACGATGCGGTTGCAGTTCTTGGAGAATGAACTTGCTCAAATGACACAAGGTTCTATGTCAATTTCGGAATATTTTTTGAAGATTAAAACCTTATGTACTGAAATTTCAGAACTTGATACGACGGAGCCAGTCAGTGATACACGTTTGCGTCATTACCTGATTCGGGGACTACGCAAGGAATTTATGCCCTTTATCTCTTCGGTACAAGGGTGGCCAACTCAACCTTCCATCATTGAGTTGGAAAATCTTCTTAAAAATCAGGAAGAAGTGGTGAAACAAATGATGGGCAATGGTAAGAAGTCTGTCTCTCAAGTGAAGGATGTGCTTTACGCAACGGATAGGAAGAAAAAGAATTATTATCCGAAGCATGCTTCTGGTGACAGCAAGCAGACCAAAACTGTTGGGCAGTCCGGAGGAAATTCAAAAAGCTGCTATAGGTGTGGAAAGTTAGGACATCTGAAACGTGATTGTCGTGTGAATGTTGTTTGTAATCGCTGTGGCAAGCCAGGCCATATTAAGCCAAATTGTCGAGTTAAGCACATAGAAGAAGAAGCAAATGTTGTGCATGAAGATGGTGATTCTGAAGAGCTTAAATGGGAGCATTGCTTATCCATTGAAGCGGTTGATCAGCCAGCTAATGTTACTTCTGTTGTGCACCAAACTAACGCACAAATAGAAGCTAATGTTTCCTTAGATTATAGTAAGGAGTGGATAGTTGATTCTGGTTGTTCTCATCATGCCATGAGAAATGCTTCTTTGCTTTCTGACATTCGTCCTCATTGTGGGAAGAGAGTAATTATGACAGTCGATAATTCAATACATCCCATGGAGAAAGAAGGAAAAGTTAATCTTAATATTCATGATGGAGGAGTTTCTCTCAAAGATGTGTATCATGTCCCCGGATTAAAGAAGAATCTCACCTCGGTTTCTCAAATAACTGATTCTGGGAGGTATGTTTTATTTGGTCCAGATGAGGTACAAATTCTTTCTGACATAAAAAATATCTCAGCTAACGTTATTCTTACGGGGAAAAAGAAAGAATCGTTATATGTTTTGTCTGCAAGTGATGCTTATGTAGAAAAGACAAGTGAGAATACAAATGCTACAATCTGGCATGCACGCTTGGGTCATGTTGGCTATCAATTGCTGCAAAAGATTTCTACAAAGAAGCTTATTAATGGAGTTCCTCTTCTAAAGGAGGTTCACTCTGACATAGTGTGTTTTGGTTGTCAATATGGAAAATCCCATCGTCTTCCATTTCCAAGTTCAGAGAACAAAGCTACTGCAGCACTTCAGTTGGTTCATTCTGATTTGATGGGACCGACGAGAACACCTAGCTATACCGGGTTTCAATATGTGATGGTTATTGTGGATGATTTCTCTCGTTTCTGCAGGGTATATTTTTTGGAGCATAAAAGTCAAGCGCTGTCCAAGTTTATTCAGTTTAAGCAGCAGGTGGAGAAAGAATTTGGATTGCCTATAAAGTGTTTGTGCACATACAATGGAGGGGAGTACATGTCCAATCAATTTTTTGAGTTTTGCAAGGGACATGGAATTCAACGTCAACTAACTTGCCCAGAAATCCCACAACAAAATGAGGTCGCTGAACGCAAGCTGGCACATCTTACAACTGTGTGCTTGTCATGATTACATGCTAAAAATCTTCCAAGAGAGTTGTGGGCTGAAGCTATTCAAACAGTTTGCCATGTTATTAATCGCTTACCTCCATGGCCAGGAACAGAACCATCTCCTTTTGAAGCATTATATCATTGCAAACCTGATGTGAGTTATTTTCGTGTTTTTGGTTCTATTTGTTATGTTCATGTCTTGAAAAGTAATCGGACTAAACTTGATCCCAAGGCGAGGCGTTGTATTTTTATTGATTATGATACTCACAGGAAAGGATGGAGGTGTATGGATCCAGTAACAAAGAAACTGGTTGTATCTCGTGACGTGGTGTTTGATGAAATATCATCATATGAGGCTGATGCAAGTGCAAGCACTGGCACTACTGATTTTGTGCCTCTATTTAATGATGTTGTATCTAGCAAAAAGGAGAGTAATACTCAGCCACATAGAGAAAACACTCAGCGAGTTGAGACTATTGAAGCTGTAACACGAAGGTCATCTAGACAAAGTAGAAGGCCAGGTTATTTAGATGATTATGAAGTTCACCTAAATCATTGCACTATTACTTCATGTTTTCTTGTGGGAGATTCTTGTGAAGATGAACCTAAATCCTATAGTGAGGCCAAAGGCATACCCAAATGGGAGGAAGCAATGCAAGAAGAAATGTTAGCTTTAAGCAAGAATTGCACGTGGGAGCTCGTTCCAAAGCCAAAGAATGTTGAACTAGTGACCTGTAAATGAGTCTACAAGTTGAAGAAAAAGGCTGATGACACTATTGGCAGGTATAAAGCTCGTTTAGTTGCTCGTGGTTTCTCTCAACAATACGGCCAAGATTATGAAGAGACTTTCAGCCCTGTAGCAAAGATGGTGACTATTCGAACCATTATTTCCTTGGCGGCATACAAAGGCTAGAAATTATGGCAATTAGACGTGAAGAATGCATTCCTTTATGGAGAGTTAGATCGTGATATCTTTATGGAGCAGCCACCAGGATTCATTTCTAAGGACTTTCCTGATCATGTATGTCGACTTAAAAAGGCATTATATAGTCTCAAGCAAGCGCCGCGTGCTTGGTACGGTAAGATTGCCAAATATCTTGATTTCTGTGGCTTTAAGTCATCAAATGTAGATCCAAGTTTGTTTATTAAAAAGACATCTTCATTTTGCGTAATGGTCCTTCTTTATGTGGATGATATGATTATTACCGGAGATAATGACTTTGAAGTTGCTTGTCTTCAAGATGCTTTGTCTATTAGATTTGAAATGAAAAGTTTGGGTGAGGCTAGTTGTTTTCTTGGCTTAGAAGTTAAAAAATCAGATGGTTATTTTGTCTCTCAGAAGAGGTATGCATCAAGTTTGTTGAAATGTTTTCGCATGGGGGAAACAAAAGCAACTACAACTCCTATGGAGGCTTGTTTGAAGTTGGATAAAGATGAGGGAAAGCCATTGGAGGATGCCACATTTTTCCGGCAGCTTGTTGGTAGTTTATTCTATCTAACCATCACTAGGCCTGACATTGCTTACTCTATTGGTGTTATATCCCAGTTTATGGAAAATCCATGTGAAGGTCATTTAATTGCAGCTAAGAGAATTCTTCGTTACATAAAAGGCACTCAAAATTTTGGTTTATGGTACAAACAACATATCCCATTTTCTTTGAGTGGTTTTGTAGATGCAGATTGGGCTGGTGATGTGAATGATAGGTGCTCAACAACAGGGTATTGTTTTACTATAGGTTCAGCTGTAATTTCATGGTGTAGTAAAAAGCAAACTTCTGTTGCTCTTTCAAGTTGTGAAGCTGAGTATGTAGCAGCAAGTATGGCCACTCAAGAGTGTGTTTGGCTTAAAAGGCTTTGTCACGCCCCACTTCCCAAAATACCAGGGAATCAGGACGCGAGCAAACCCGCGACGTATTAGATTGAGAAGAAATATACACTACCATTTTTTTCTTTTTTCTTCTTTTCTTCTCAATCTAACACGCTAAGCGTCTGGAAATAAAAACAATATAAAGTCACAGGTCCCCGATCACACATAGCAAGAATATAAAGACAATCCAGAATAAAAATAGACATATCATCAATGATAAATCATCCCAGACATAAAATATGGGTCAAACGTACCCTTATTACAACAACAGTTCAACTAGGAAATAAGAAATACATAGTCCATAATAAAAGGAAATAAAATAACTAAATCTATCATCAAACTAAAGAGAAGTACGGTAAAATAGTTTTAGTATCCAACTACTACTACAGAAGAAAATCACTATGTTTCAGCTGGTTCTTCTACTCCTTCTGCAAAGCACCACTGCTAAGAATCTTCTGGCCCCTGCACGATTCCGAACTCAGGCTGCTCATCTCCTAAATCTGACGTACACCAGAGAAAAACAGGTGTACGTCAGCGTGTGTGTGACACACGGCAAGATCCCACAGAAAGAAACAGGAACGATCGAACGACCAAAGCAAATACAGTGATAACAATAATAATAACTTGCAAATGGAATTACTAATAATCTAATTGCAATCTATCACTGAAATAAAATCATCAGAAGAATCCAAGAAAACCATCCAAGTGTCAAGATCACGCAGCTAGTCAACAGGGTAATCATCCAAGTATCCAAATCACACGGCTAGATGGGATTAATACTTAAATACCTATAACTTGAGACGTAGTACGTCGAGCGAAATAATCCAAACAAGGAAACCCTCATGTATATACCATATGTCTCAAATTATAGATAATTAAATATTAACCCCGGTCTATGTATGAACAGAAATACAACTAGTCTACATCTCATAAAACCAACAAAGTCCACCATAAGACACCCAAGCATATTATTCTTATTTTACATGTTATTTGAATTGGGGAAGAATATTTTGAAGTATATAATCGGGTCCCCGTAAAGTCGTCCGGGGGCCGCCTTCAAGTCAAGTATTGGCCCTCTGGCCCATGTACATAACACTCACGATATCACGATAATAAGAAAGCGCTGTGCCCGTTTATATACATGCTATATTCTCCGTCCAATTCCCCTTTAAAACCTCATGTTTGTCATATTAATTACGCAACTGTACATGAAATATTGTGCACTAGCCACGGAGTTACCGTGGAACAACTTCTGTAAAACTATGAAAATAACCGTGATCCACAACACGTCCGATCAAGAGTGCATCGTCTAGTCAATGCTATAATAATAATATAATAATAATAATCAAGGAAACCTCATACCGGGATATCGATATCGAGGGAACTCGGGACTCCTCACATCGGGATATCGATGTCGAGCAAGTATAGCCATGCTTTGAAGCACGCTTATAAATCATACTTTTACCAGAAATCGTCTTCATGTACAGTCTCTCCTATTGGATAACAACTAGGTGATAAAACAACAAGCTTCCACACAGCTATTCATGTCAAGCAATGCCACGCATGTAATCACAATATACACTATAGCTAATCATATCACAGTCTAATCTACGCAATCAATTAATAACGGATATAAATAATGGAATAACAAGCCAAGGGAAAGCAGGATCTTGCCTACGAGACCGTGGGGTCTGATGACGATGCGATGGTGCCGATACTGACGCGGCGGAGCTACTGCTGAGGTACGACGGCAACGGCAACAGCGACGAGGGCTGCAGGGGGTGCACGGGGCGAGCTCAGGGAGGTGCTGCAGTCGGCGATCGAGCGGCGGATCTGAGGAAGCTCGAGCGACGGCGAGGTGGTGGAGGAGCTCAGGAGGTGGGTTCGAAGGGGTGGTGACGGAGGACTGCAGCATCGGATCTGGGCAGAGGCCGTCGATGGAGGCTGGAGCAGCTGGTCGGAGCTCTGGTCAGAGCTCAGAGAAGGCGGATCTGGTGATGGTCGAGGCGGTGTTCGAGGCTGAGGGAGGTGGACGACGGGCGGTGCGGATCTGGCGACAAGCAGGGAGGTCGACGGCGCGTGGCTCGGTGATGGCGAGTCGTCGGAGGGCTGGTTGGCGGCGAATCTGATCGGAGGGGCGGCGGTCTGGGCAGTTGTCGAGCGGGGCTGGAGCTTTGGAGGGTGGCGGCTCGGTGGAGGGAAGCTGGAGGTCGACGAGGAGCGGGAGGAGCACGACGGAGGGTGAGGGTTCGTGGTCGGCCGACGAGGTGGAGGCGGCGGAGATTGGGGTCGAGGAAAGAGAAGAAGGGTGGCGGCTGAGTGAAAACGAAGAAGAGAGAGAAGAAAATATAACATATATATATAATATTAGGGTTTAGGGTTAAAGGAATTAAACAAAAATAATTAAAATAAATACTATTGGGTACTTAAAAATTAAACTAATTACATAATAATTATCTACAGTTAAAAACGTACATGTTGAGCTATTACAATAGTTAATACGAAATAGTCAAAATATACCCATATTGTACAATTAAACAAGAATAATTAATAAATAAAATATATTTACTTATACTTAAAATCAAATAATTATGGGATAATTATATACACAGTAAAACTTACAAGTTATACTAATACGATAAATAATATATAACAATAGAAATAATACAATAAATTATACCAAAACACTTAATTAATAATACCATGTATTATATAAAATAATTTGTAATAATATTAATAATACAATACATTACTTAAAAGATTACATAATAGTACCGATAACACAACAAATTAATTCTAGGAATTTTGACCGCACAAAATAAATTTATAAATATCAAAATTATTTATATAAATATATAATCAGATTTTTAAATCATAGAAAATTATAGGAAATTGAGAAAATTACAAATACTCTTTTAAAAATAATAATTAAATATTTTAAAATACTAGAAATTTATTTTAATTAATATCAAAATTTCACGGTCCTTACAGGCTTATTCAAGAAATGGTTTCTGATCTGGACTATCCTATTCCTATCCATTGTGACAATGAAAGTACAATGAAGCTTGCTGAAAATCCCGTGTTTCATACGCGTACAAAGCATATTGGAACACATTACCATTTTGTTCGAGAGAAAGTGTTAACTCAGGATATACAGCTGCAGAAGATCAGGACTGAAGATCAAGTAGATGATATATTTACCAAAGCTCTTGCCAAAGCAAAGTTTGAAGCATTTCATAGTTCTCTTGGTATTACTGACAGTAAGTTTATACTAAGGGGGAGTGTTGCAAATTAGTTAAAACTTACTGGCCACTTTTCTAGGAGTCTGTTGCAGTCTATGTTAGTGGAGTTAGTGGGTTGTTACCTTTATTTTGTAGTTATCTTTGTTAGTGGTGTTGTCGTTGTAGTCCTGTATAAGTTCTGGTTTCAAGTTAATAAAGAAGTCTGGTTCCTTCCACTACTTTCTCTCCTTCTTTTTTATTTTCTTAAATTTGTTTCAATATCCGTAATCGTATCCGTTAGGATACTGATATGGTTACTCAAACCTATAACCGAACGGATATGGTAACGGATATGGTTTTGTAGTGAAATATCTATATCCGTATCCGAAATATCCGAATACATACTAGTCATACTCTTACGATAGTTTCGATTCTTAGATTATGGATTTGTGATTAATTTTGATGATCAATATGTCTAATCTTAACTTTTCAATTGTAATGAACATATTAACAAACTCTTTTGTATCACATGAACTATGTTTTTCTTCATACCATCTAGTTTTCTCATACATGTTTCGTATCCGCATGCATATCCACTTATATATCCGCATGTATATCTGTAAGCGTATCCGATTTTAGTGGATATGGTTATGAATTTTTCTTACCGAGGTATATTCGTAACCGTATCCGTATCCGAAATGAATAAGCGGATATGGATATGGCACTACCACATAATTGATCTACTGCAACGGTTAAGGCGCAACGGTTTTAACTGTTACGTTAGATATCTATCGTAACGGTTTTTAGAATGTAATACAACATTTAATATAAAATATTGCCATAGATTTAATAATTGTTTCTGAGCTTAATAATTGTTAGTGGCCTTTGAGCTTGAGTAAAGCCCACTGTTTGACCGCACCACTTAAACCGCACCAACTTAAAAAGGAAATCTCTCACTCTCTCTCCCAAATCCCTAAAATCGCCACTGCCATGACCAAAACTCCCTAAAATCGCCGTGGACAAAACTCCCTCGTCGCCGTTTTCAGTCCTCGCCGGAGTCCGTTTACTTTCGTCGCCGTTTTCATCTCGTTGGTTTCATCGTCGAGCTACTCTCGTTGCTCCAGAAATCGAGCCCAATCTCGCTAACCGGAGCTTTCTAGGGTTTGCTCCACCTATCTCTTCTCACAATATTTTGATTTCTCAATTCGCACTACCGCTTTCTGAGTTCAAATTGATTTTTCCAGTTAAATTTAGTGATTTCTATGATTGTGTGTTTATAAGAGATTGGATTTTCTCCTTCTAACATTTAGCTGTTGGGCATGAAATCTCCTAGGTATCTTACATATTTGGAGTTCTTTGTTGATTCGTTGATTTCAGTTAGCCTCTCTTGTTTCCTTTGTGTGTGAGTATAGCTAGGCGTAAGTTGTGCTAGGCTTGATGGGTAAGCTCATCTGTTTTAACCCCAACAATGTATATATCAAAGAAGTTACTAAATTGTTATTTCATAATTTACTAATTCTTGTTCAGTTAAGATTATACAGCCTTCATATATATCCCATATATTACACATTAATTTACACCTTCTATTTTAATCTTACTTGGGCCAACATGGGTCAATTAACGTAATCCCATCCCAAATTGTATTTTCTATTCAATTTATTCAAATGAAAGAAATTGAACATTGTTTCTCTATGTATATGATTGAGATTTTTGTTTTGACGTTTGTCTTTGTTTTACTTGCGGTAACATTTATGTAGTTCTCTCTCAGTTCATAAATGCAAGAGAAAAGATTATCTGTTAATCATCTTGTATATAAGAAAACCTTATGGATAATGTTTTTGATCAATGATTTACTGGAATGCTGGTAGTATCTCTTAAAATATGCTATAGCAGCAAAATGAAGACTTAAGAAGAATACCCAAAAAAAAGTTTGGTTAGTAAGTTTTGATGATGTATGATCCATTAGAAGGGGCTTTCAAGAATTAAATTTGCTAATAGTGTTGTGTTTAACTGCTGTTATGCTCATAAAGTAGATTAAATCTTATCAACTTACCTACTTATTTTAGACATCTTCCCTGTCTACGGAATTTTTGAGGCAAAACTTCATGGTTTCATTAGCTTAAGCTGTATAAACAAAATAAAAAAGTTAGTCTTAAGGATTTATAAAATGGTACCTTTTAATTTTCTATTAATACCATTGTTTTTGTTTCTTTTGAACATACTGTTGTTCTTGTTGTTTCTACAAATTTTAGAGAAAAATAAGATGGGTAGCTAAAGCTAGTTAGGTATAACTCTATTCATGACTTCATTCATTGCTTGCCTTAATACAGACCCATATCCCCTTAATAGAATAGCTGTTTAATTAAGAATAGCTGATGACAACTGTTGTTCTTTATTTCCTTGCTCTTTTGCCTTCTGAAACAAACACAAACACGTACACATTTTGCTTTGTACACAAACATGTATACAAACGCAATTAAAGCCACAAGACTAGATCTGGACAGGTTTGAGTTGAATAGGATAAGGACTTCTTGATGTCTGAGTTTAATCAGATGAGCAAGTCTGATCCTTCTGTTTTATTCACTTAAATTATTATATCTGTATGCCATGGTCCTCTTTAAGATGATAACTAATCTTTGCACGATACTTCTTGGAAACTCTGATCAAATTCAGTTCCCTCACTGACTGTCAGATCATAAGGTACATCATGGATCAGACTTAAATTATCATAGTTTTTATAAGTAGGACTCAAGCAGATTCCCAGCAGTTGAATAGAACTAATGGTACATCATGGAGACTGTAAATATGCTTCTGGAATCTTTGTACCTACTTCTAGAATCTTTGTTTTGATAGTTATATCCTAAAAGCTTAAGTTGTGGATCAAAAACTTCAAAACTGTGAGTTTCCTCAATTGTTTGGATAATGAGATTTATTATTCAGCTGGTTTGTTAATTCGATACTACAATTTGTTTCGGTCGGCAGTACATGGATAATATGGAATTATACAAGTACTTTTTTTGCCGATGTTTTCTAAATATTATATCATGTCAGAAACCTGTATTATAATTGCATTTGTTTTTTAATGTTTTGTTAATGTAGCATGGGTACTTTTCTACTGGATAATCCATACGAATGCCTTGGTTATAAATTATTGTTAACTTTGGTAGTTTCGGCTTTATTAGAATAAACGCATAGTTTCTCATCAGTCATTGCCAAAAGGTAAAAAGAATATATGTACCCACATGACATTTGCATGTATTTTGTGCAATAAAACATGTCAACTTTCACATGATTTGAGTATCTAAAGTCCCCATCTTCAAACAGCAAAACATAATCAGGCATTCAATCAACAATACTATAAACCACAGTAGTAGTAGGAGGAGGAAGAAATAGATGATATCGCTACTTTGCAAACTTAAAAATGCAAAGAGATTTTGCAGGGGGCAAGAAAAGAAAGAAGAGAGATTGAAATAGATACTGATAAGTTGGCTTATTTAGCAAAGCACATTGGCTGCAACATCATCTCAATCAATTCTCACATGTTCACATGATAAATTTGAAAGAAATTTATCAAAAACTATAAAACCATGTGTTTTTCTTAAGCATAGCCATCCATATTATGACCTGATGGTGAGCACGGTGATGGTGATTTTAAGTTATAACAAATCAGAGGATATTATGACCTGGATTTTAAGTTATAACAAATCAGAGGATATTATGACCTGATGGTGAGCACGGTGATGGTGATTTTTTGATGGGAATGGGTAAGCGAAACAGGACACGTTTTGTTAATAATTTGCTTATGTTCGAAGGTCTACCATAAAGCTAAGTTTCCATGATTGTTAGTTTGGTTTTAAAAGGTGTAAACAAAAAGGATAGGTTGTTAACTAAGAGAGGAATGTTCTAATAATAGGTGTGGCTTGCTAATACAATAATACTAGTACCAACCAAAGGCTTGTGAATACTATTCACCGCGCATATAAGCACGTCAAATTTTGTATTATTCTACCGGCATGAAGTAGTAGTTTTCATCATGTATAGGAACAAATTAAGAGGTTGCAGGCCTTTATTTATTTTGAGAGAAACAAGAATAGTCACCTTGGGCTGTTGTTTCAGATTGTTTGCTGCAGAATTTTCAGTCTTTATTTCTAATATATCCTGTTTTTCTTTCTTTACATCATTAATACTACGAGGTTGGCTTTAGCTTATTTTGATTAAAGAATACTTATTAGAAGTTCTTTGATTATGTAGAAAGCAAGTGAAAAGAATAAGGAAAGTCGAAACAGTCAAACGCTCTTGCACACAGCGGGTTCAAAAAGTTTCGCAAGAATTCGCAGAGATATGGTAATCATGTTGTTTATCTATGATTTACAGTGTAATTATGTATTAATAATAGCTAAATGATTTAGACATGCAATGAATGGCTAAATGATTGATGTGTTGTTTTGTTGTAGGAAAAGGAATTGAACCGGTCTCGGCTAAGGCCATGTTTCCTCAGGGTTTGGATATAGTTTCTCAGCAGAGTAAATTTCAAGAAGCACAGATCTTAACAGTAACCCAAGTGTAAATCTCAGTCTTATGCACTGCAAGTCATCAAAATCTATCCTAGAAAATAAAAAGTAAGGTTGTGGTAGAGGATAATGCATATAACACAAAAGAGAAGCTGTTTTGCTTAACATTTGCTTACCTTACTCCATAGATACCTACTGGTGTTGCTAACATGATTATGGAAATTAATCTGATCAGGTATGAAAATGAAATAGTTTGATCAACATCGCATTGCATTTGTGAAATTATTTAATTACACAAATAAGATGGACTCCAGTACACACAAATATAAACACATTTCCCATATGTACTTGGATTTGTGATCATATTGACTGACAGTAAATGGTACAATAACAAAGGATTAATTGATTTTTTACTACGAATCAGATGCCGATTATTTGTCATATACTGATTTTTTTACTTTAATATTTGGCAACTTTCAGGATAAAGGTTCATATTTAAGTGCTGAAGGAAATAATTGATCAATAAGTGCTGATTATATCCTAAGCATGCCAGCTCCTATGACAATACAAGCAAGGATCACTGTCATTAATCAGGCAAGTTTTGTAAACTCAGAATACAATAAAATTGATGAAAGAGCATTTTCGACATCATGTTTGTGGTCTTAGTGCTTTACTGTAATATGTGTTATTTTGTGTTGTCAGGCTTGCATATTTTCAATTTCTGTTCATACGCACACACGTGTGATGTATGTATATATTCACATGTGTCATGTGTGTCTGGTGCACATTTATAAATCTTACTTTATTCTCATAGTTATAAAAAAATCAAAAAAGAAGTATCTCCATCATCACAGTACAGAGTATATATGCAAATAAACTCTAGGACATAACTCAACAAATCATAAAAGGAAGTAAACAACAACGCAAGGACATACACGACAACAACCACCACAATTTCAAACCACGAAGTGTTCTTTTAACATTGTTCTCTACATACACCTGCGTATCAAGGCTTCCACGGCTTTATATGAATCTATAATGTGGACCAATAATATTATCCTTTTATGCAGATCGCACAATGATAAATTTAATAATAACGAGTAACAAATACCATGCACGGAGTCCACATAAATAAGTGTTGTTATCGGTCAATCAGAAGGCTTTAAAATTTGTCACATTATATTTCTATATAGATATAAGAGTGACACCAATTGAAATCCTTAGTTATTTTATTTCATCTTTCCTCCCAATCTTCAGTTCTTCTTCTTATATTATTATTTTTTTTCTTTTTTTTCTTGCAGAAAGAAAGTGATTAGGATTTGTTCAAAGACTAAGATAGAGGCAATGATTTTAGAAGGATGCTAAACATAAGGAGGAATTTAACGGTTGTTTTTCTTTTCTTTTGTTGGATGGTTAGGAGTATAATATTACTTCTTCTTTTTTTTAATTTGTTTGCAATGTCTTTTTTCCCGAATTTTTTATTATCAGCATTGCAAAAATTATGCTGATTCATGGAAATCTACACAGGTACAGAAATGACGAAAGCCAAGATTGAGATTGATACTGACAGGTTCCTAGTGAGTACTTGACATTGAGGTACAAGTTTTTGGAAGCAAATAGAGAATATAAAGTCTTTGACCGAGAAGTTTCATGTTTTGTAATCAAATGTTGATATTGTTTGAATGTTAGTTCGGTACGATATTTTCTGAGTTGAAATGTTGGTAGTGTGGATTTAATATTTTGTAGTTTTTATACTATACTGATGTATGTTGGCACTTATCATTATGGTTGATTATGCTCAACATAATCACTTTTATATTGTGTATTAAAATTTGACTTGGCCATGTTCTTAAAAAGATTGTCCAGGTAATTGAATACTATAATTATTTTAACGTAGGAAACCAAGAACAGCTTCGATTGAGCAGTTGCAATAGCTCAATTAAAACCGTTGCGATAGCTCGATTAAAACCGCTGCGATAGCTCGATTCAAACTGTTGCGATAGCTCAATCCAAACTGTTGTGTTAGGTCTTTTAAAACTGTTGCAATAGCTCCAACTGTCGTCGTAGCTTTATCAAAATCATACTTATAGCCTACTAAAACCGTTGCGTTAGGTCTTTTAAAACTGTTGCAATAGCTCCAACTGTCACCGTAGCTCTATCAAAACTATAGCTTTAGCCTACTAAAACCGTTGCATTAGGTCTTTTTAAACTGTTGTAATATCTAAAAAAACCACTGCAGTAGCTTGAAAACCGTCGGAATAGCTCAATCAAAACTGCTGCAATAGCTTAAAAACCGTCGCAATAGCTCAATCAAAACCGTTGCAATGGCTTAAAAACCGCTTGCCTTTTAAAACCGTTGTGTTAGATGCAGGGGTAACGGTTCAAAAAACCGTCGCAATAGAGTTCAAAACTGTTACGGTAGAGGTAGGGCAACGACAGCATATGAGGCGGTTTGAGAACCGTCGCACTTGCTCAAGGGCGACGGTTCCATGGCTAGCGCAACGGTTTTGAACCGTTGCGTTAGAGCAAATATGTGGTATTGTGGTAAGCATCATATCTGAGCCATATCTGAACCGAGTGCACCCCTAATTTTAACCCTTGCAACCGCTTTGATCAAGTTTCCCTTAATATATTATTTCATTGCCTTAAAATTCTGAAAGCTTCCTTCAGAAATGCAATAGATTGTGTTGGGCATGTGTTAAATTACTAGCTTTTCAATTAAAATGAATTCATTTAATTTTGGCAAGGTCTTTTGTCAGGACTTTTTAGTATGTGATCATGATCTCCAATAAATTTTGTTGTGTTTGTTTGGTTTTAGTTATAACGAAGCTGATATTTTTACATGTATCTTGCACCTGAGAGGTAAGCAATAAGATAGATATATATAGCTGTAGAGTTATTTTGCTGGAACTATTAGTAAGCATATTATCAGTGATGAAAACCCTAAAGACCAAGAAAATTTAGTTGTATGGTAAGAAATCTTTTAGTAGAATATGGTATAACTATTATAAAAGAGTGATCCAAACCAATGAAATAGTTGAGGAAAGGTTAAATTAATTGTGTGGTGTTGGGATTGTGTCTTTGATTCTTTGTATAACTTTATGAGAATTAGATAAGGTTAGAGATCTATCATGATTAGGAAACTGGGTCTCATTATGATTAGGAGTTTGAATCCTATTCTAATTAGGAAGTTAAGTTAGAGATAGTGTTTTGGTTTCCTTATATATATTCTTCTATTGTTGGAGGAAAAACCAATGAGAAGGGAGATAGTCAATATTCTTGTAATCTAGGGTTGGCAGAGGGCGTAGCTTGATTCAAGAAAATTGTGCGAGGGGCGAGGGTTTCATAGTCTTTATTTGTGCAAAACATTACATTATTCGGAGAGAGTTTCGCAGTCTTTGTCTGTTCAAAAGATTGTAAGGAGGGGGCGTTGGAGATGATATGAGAGTTGATTATGAATGTGAGGTTGAGAGATTGAGAGACGAGAGCTGAGTGGTTCCTCTTGTAGTTCTCCCTGATACATAGTGGATTTCTCGTATTATTGCTCGTGGATGTAGGTCGAAGTTGGTCGACTGAACCACATAAATCTTGGTATTCTTTCTTCTTGATTATGGTTGGCTTCCAAGTTGCGCCGATCGCAATAGGCATGGAGACTAAAATTCCTCAACAAGTAGTATCAGAGCTATGATGATGTATCCGGGAGCGAGTTCGCAAGATAGACATCATACAAAAGTGAGGATAGGCGGCATTACAAGAATCAAGATGAAGAAAAAAAAGGAGAAGATCGTCGACCGTGGAGAATGATCAATAGAAGAGTCTCCTAGACTTGGAGGTAAGGTGCGCGCGGCAACAGTGGTTCGCGTGAAGGAATGGAGTAGAAGGGCATGTGACCAATCATGTGAGAGGTGAAGCCAAATCAGCCAATACTTTTCATGGGAGAAAAGTAGAGACCCATGAGAGATGTTCTTGGTTTTTGATCTGGTGTGTAATGTCAAACACATAATAGGGAAAAGAAAGATTGCTATTCAAGAGTGTGGGGTCCATGTAAAAATTTATGAAAATCATGTGGGATAACGCGGGATCAAAGTGTTTGAGTGACTAGGAGTTTATTTGCTATTTTGATTCACGTGCTTGGTTCAAAAAAAATGCACAGAGGGAGAAAGTTCACATGGGGTGAACAAATCTGATGTGGAGTATTGATGGAGTTTGGTGTTCTAGATCCAAATCCAATGGATGTGGTTGATCGGGGTGTAGATCAGTGAATTGAAGGCAGAACACGACGATCTAGGAGTCGATTTGTAGGTTTTGGAATTCTCTAAACGCGATGGAAGGACTTGATTTTTTAGATTATGCTCAGATTAGTTAGAAAGTGCTGATAAGTTCTAATGGTGGTAATGAGACAGATCTGATGGTTAGGGCTGGAAATGAATCAAATAATTAAAAAATAGTTCGATAATTGTTCGAAAAGCTTTTCGAAAATATTTGATTCAATAGTTCATTTACCACTAAACAAATATTTTTAGTATTCAAGTTTACTAACGAATAGGATTTAACCATATGTATATTCGATTCGTTTGTCTAATAAATATTCGTTTAAAATTTGATCACAGCTTATTATTTGTATTATTCCATATATCATGTCATAGTTTTAACTCATTTATCATTTCTACTTAAGTTTTATATACTGATTATAAGACTTAAATAATCTTAAATCTGTTTTCTAATTAAAATTTTGATTTAAATATATATACATCATATATTATAAAGGAATAATTTTTATTTATGAATTTTAATATTATTTGAAAATTAAATTTTTAGTGGAATAAATATACTTTGATATTCGATAAGTATTCGTGAATATTTTATCAAATACCAAGTTGTAGGCTGTCTAAAAATCACAACAGATAGCTTATCCCCATCAAACACCGATGACGGAAGTTATAATTTGACGACTTCTAGAATGCTACAATTTGAAGACTTTCACGTAGAAGGTTACAATCTGACGACCTTCACAACAACTAATGAAAGCTCTAATTCAACAGCCTTCACAATCAACATCGAGAGTTATAATCTGATGACTCTCATATTTTCAAGGAGCCAAGACGAAGGTTACAAGGTGACGATCTTTGCAACGCTCTAGCAAAAGAGACTACAAATTAACGATCTCTTCATATTAAAATGCAGATATCTCTCAAACCGTAAGGAATTTGGCAAAACTGACGGAGCAAACCTAACCCTATGGGGTTGGTTTGGTCGGCTCCGTCTCGTCGAGATAGCCGATTTTTATACATAATTCGTCCAATTCCGACTAACGGTTTGAAAGTTATGACCTGTTCTTCGTAGCAAGTTATGTTCTGAAGTTTGTCTGCAGGACTGGACTTCGTTTGAACATTGGACTTAGGCTGAAGTTCACCGAGCCCGCCAGAGGCTCACCTCTGCATCCAAGATTCAAAATGCAGAGGTCATGCCCGCGTTCCAAACTCAAAACGCAGAGGTCATGCCCGCGTTCTAAACTCAAAACGCAGAGGTCGTGATCACATTTGAGATTCAAAACACAGAGGTCGTGGCTGCGTTCCAAACTCGAAACACAGATTTCATGGACTTGAAACGTAGAGTTCAACTCTGCGTCCAACGACAAAAACACACAGTTCATGTGGAGCCCAACTCTGCGTCCCAGGTCCAAGACGCACAGTTCATGCAGAGCCCAACTCTGCGTCCCAGGTCCAAAATGCACAGTTCATGCAGAGCCCAACCCTGCATCCCAGGTCCAATACACACAGTTCATGCAGAGCCCAACTCTGCGTCCCAGGTCCAAAACGTAGAGTTCATCTCTGCGCAGCGCGACCTGTGCGTTTTCAGCCTAAAACAGGCCCAACTCTGCGTTTCAGGTCTAAAACGCAGAGTTCGGGCCCAAAACGCTATTTTCAGCGTTTGACTCGTTCAAGCACGATTTGAACGGTTCCAGAACCGCTTTCTCCCCACGATTTGAGGGGATCACTACCCTATCATGGAGAGATTTATGGGGGACAGTTACACCCTATTAAACCCTTATTAAGGAGGGATTTAAGAGGACGGTTACACCCCTAAATCCCCTATAAATAGTGGGAAACTCAACTGAGTTCAGACCCTCTTTTTGGCTGACTTTTAGGGGATCCTTGATCGGGCATCTTAGAGCTTTCTGCAGCAACAAAGTCCTTGGAGCATTCCCTTGGCTTATTAACCGAACTTTCGGTTCAAATTAACTCTTTTTCAAGAGTTCAAACTCGTTCAGAGTTAAACTCGATCTGAGTTATCAACTCGTCCAGAGTTTCCATCTCGCTCTGTAAGTTCTTCTAAACTCGGTCAGAGTTTCAAACTTACCATGCAAGTTCTCCACAACGTCAAATCGTGAGGAGAAGACCACGTTCCAGTGAATCAAGACGTTCGGATCGTCAACGGAGAGCAAACTCGACGCGGGTATTCGAGGGAGGCACTCCATCGCCACCGTGAAGAACCCAGAATTAAACAAATGGGAGAATCCAGATCATTCTCCTCTCTTTTGTAATCGGGAAATCAAATTGTAATCGAGATTGAGAGAGTTGTAATCATTCTTTTTCTAAGCAGTTAGAGAGAATAAATCAAAGACGATTTTTTCATCATTTTTCTTATTACAAATTTTCCACCAAACATAAGATTCGAGTTCAAATTCGAAAAACTAGATATATGAATATTAGAGTTCGCATTCGAATTCGATAATTTTAAACAAATACAAATACGAATACTTTAGTATTCGATTTGATTCGATCGTTTACCACCCTTATTGATGGTAGACAGGGCAAACAAGTATGTGGCAGATGAGATTGATGTATAGAATCAGACATGATTCTAGCAGTAGAGTTGTCAGCATAATTATTCAGAGTCATCGTGGGAGCAGGAGTTGGTTGGTGTGTAGCCTCGAGGAGGACAGTGCCAAATTAAGTGGAGCTTACAAGCATGCACGACTGAGTGACACACATGCTGATGGAGATGGTGGCATTGGACTTGAAGACGATGAACGCTCATATTCGGTCCAAGCCAAGTGATGGAGAAGATAAAGGCATCTGGCTCGTAGTGTGGAGTAGGAGAGGTGCATCGATATAGTTTGAAACGAGCGATGCAGTTGGAGCACAAGGACAACAAGTGGGGGGAGGCTATTGTCGGGCTCAAATTGGGAGGAGAAACATGGTTGATTTGATTCTAATGTTAGAGGTGGCGAAGATCTCTTGGTGCACACAAGAGAAGTGAAGGCGTCACGGCGAAGTAGATGATAGCGAGGGTCACAGGACGTCTCAGTTGGAATGCAGGTGCTTCGATTTGAAGTGTGAAAGAAATAGAAGACTCTAGCAGGAGAGACGAAGTTTCAAGACGGCGATGATATATCTTCAAGAGACTTTGGGAATCAAATCCAATATGGATATTGTTAGGATTGTGTCTTTAATTCTTTGTATAACTTTATGAGAATTAGATAGGGTTAGAAATCTATCATGATTAGGAGACTATGTCTCATCATGATTAGGAGTTTGAATTTTATT
>BQKN01065469.1:566203-578710 GCA_022839385.1 Asparagus kiusianus
TTTCTTGGCCTCTACCTAACTTGATTCCCTGCTGAAAATCCAATCGAGACTGGATTTATTCTTCTAGAATTCGAGTTTGCCATATTGATCCGACATCTTCAAATTACTTCTTAATATTGATCATCACACACATTTCCTTAAACTTACTAATGAATATTTAAGAATCCTAAGGGTCGGCGCCAGTGAATTTGGGCAGCATGCTAATCTAATGAGGTTTCAGCTCGAAGTTTTCAACCATTGCAGCTGGAAGTGGTATCCTGCAGTTTATTTGTCACTATCATGAGGAATTCTTTTCTTGGTTAACGTAAGTAATATCCTGTAGCTTCAGAAGCCTGGCCTGAGAATTCGCTGGCTGATGTAATAACAACATGAATAAGAAACTGCCAGAAATTCCCAAGATAACAACAGACTGACCACAGTTATTAAAAGATAAGCAAATTCAAGAAGATAGATGGTACATATCTTTACGAGTGAGTACAGTTCATGTTCATTTTTGGCAATCAAGCTGATACCACTTGCAGCAATACCCCATCTCTATGGATTTGAGGAAAACTCCATGATTTGAAATTCTCAGCCTTTTTCAGACCTTTCACTGAAAATGATACACTTGCTTTCAGAGCTGGAATATGTCGCAATCAGACGACGTTTAGGCCTACAGTCACAAAAGCAAACATTATGGCAAAATTTATCAAATTCCAAAAGCATGGCTAGCCATAAGTAACAAGAAATGAGCAGAGATTTCGCAGAGACTGCTATCTTACAATATATGACTGCATTTACCTTCTTTGCCTGTACTAGCGCTCTTACATACATACCTGTTGCCATCTAATCTCTTCTAGAAATATTCTGACCGTCTTTCCTTACAAACAGCTTGTTTATATCTTCAGTAACCACATTGCTCCTGCCAAAGAACAAACACAACTAAATAATTAATGTTGGTTTTAAAAATAAACATTCTCCGTATCAAAACCCACAACACTTCAATAGATTTGTAAAACACCGCTTCTAATTCCCAAGCATTAGAGCATATTGAACAAGGAATGCCAGCATTACATGAAACAAGTTATCCAAGTGACTTAATATAGAGAAAAATTCCTCTACAGGAATAAGGCTTCAAGAAAAAGTGAGGTTAGAGAGCTGGAGATACGCAATCTACTGCTTCTTTTAACAAAAGGAGAACAATGAGATGAACAAAAGGAGAACAATGAGATGAACAGTAAATCATAATCAACAACTCCAACTAAGCATTTTAATTTTTTTATTAAAAGAAAAATTAATCCCCAAATAACTGCCTCAACATGTCCTCTCTCTGATAACCGCCTCAATAAGATAAAATTACTCGCTGACCGCCCTCCTCTCTCCGATAACGCCGCCCCTCTCACTTCGCTCTCTATCTCTCTCTCTCTCTCCTTTTTCACTTTCTCTCTCCTCCCCCAAAAGACCAAATAACGGAATACCACTTACCACCCCTGTTATAGGGTTTCGCCGTTGTTGACACCCAAAGTGCCTTCCCTCAATTTCTAGGGTTTCGGTTCTGAGGGAAAGTTTGAAAATCATTGGATCTAAGGCAAGTTATTCGTCGACTAACGGTCTAATTCCGGCGATCGCGGGATCGATTAGAATTTACGACGATCGGAAGGGAATTCTAGGGTTTTGGGGATGGAATTTGATGAGATTTTACGAGATTGGCGTAGGATTTGAAGGCGGATGTTGTGTTGAGGAGTAGGGATGAAGGGTTTCGATCGATGGAGGAGTACCAGCTTGAAGAAGGCGAAGGAGAGGCCTTCTTCAGACACAAGGACGATGCTTACATAGATCCTGAAGTCACATTCTCTTATATCGTAAGAAACTTTGGTTTGTTTGATTGTTAAAAGGTAAAAAAATTTAATGGGTGTAGATATCCGAATTATTTGTTTATAAGCCAAACATAGAAAATTATTTGTTTAGCACTAAATGAACTATCAAAATAATCAACCGAGGTGAAGGCATTAATTAAGGTTACAGGGACATTAGCCATGCAACTCTTGGTTTCTTCTGAAATGTTTGATTTCATCTCTTTTGGTTTTTATTTGGATAGTAGGTCAAACTAACTAATTTCCACATTAAATTGGCTTAGTTGCACTTAAATACCCTATGGTTTCACCTACTGGATATATATGTGCAAATTTGGTTAAACTGTAGAGTATTTATGTGCAATTAAGCCGCTTGAATTTGAAAACGTATTTAAATAACTTCTTGGAATTATAATAAAACATGTGAAAAGGATAAATGAAACTATCTTTGAAGTATCATCTTGATAAGCAGCTGAGGAAATAAGGATAATTACCACAATGTGTTTTAATCTAGATGCGATAGTTATACATGTGGGTTAGAGAGAGCGCCACCATTGCCCTATTTAATTCAGTTTATCTCTTTTTTTTTTGTTAGTATATAATGTTTTGATTCTATGTTAATTTTGTTACTTTGGTCCTTTTAAATTTTGAGTATTAGTTAGTATTGTCAAAGTTTTGATTGCCAAAAATGAACATGAACTGTACTCACTCGTAAAGATATGTACCATCTATCAAAAGCACATGTAAAGTTTTGAACTTTATTTAAAAATCTATTCATCAATGTTGTATAGTATTGTAGGTGATTGATCTGTGTGTGGTTTGGTTGAAATTTATTTTAAAATTTATTCATCAAAGTTGTATCCTATAATAATTAAGCAATCTACATTATATATATTGAAATCAGAAGTACAATTATGTTACTAACTAAATCTTATTTCTGTATTTTTTGAGTAGAAATACAGGGTCTAATCTTCTATGTTCTTCATTTCACATTAGCATCAGCTTAGAGAACTGAATGTACAATATATCTTTTGTAATCAGTTTTCCTTGGTATGTTTCGATGATCATTGATGCACTGCTATGTTAGGAGAAGTGAAATATTTTTATTAGTCATGCTATTCTCTTACTTGCATCAAGAGGTTGAAGATAAATTACAAAATATTTTTTTAATATTTTTATTAGTCATGATATTGAATCAAACTTGATTGAATATCTAAACAAAAAAAAAGCAAATAGCACCCATATACTTCATATCTAAAGCAGAATACTTTATTTTGGTAACATGTTCAATATTTGCAGAAAATCTTTTAGAAACCGTGCTTTGCACGGGTCTAAATACTAGTAAATGATAGAGAAGGCACAAGTTTTGATGGCCACAGCATTATCAGAATGATGAATATGATACCAATTATTAGACTGATTGGTAGCAGCAGAAAAAAGTATTTATAGCCATCAAAGTATATTGTCTTCAATAAGCAACCCCCTCGAATAGATCTTCAAGTTTCCAACTACAGAAAAGTTTGATTTTTCAGGAAAACTATTAGCGCATTCATCATACATAAAAAAATAAGTTCAGTGCAATACTGAAAATTATAGACGGATAGATGTTGCGATTGCAGACAAATTAGACAACGATCAACTGTGCTCAATTCCTTATCAATCCAATCGCCCCGCGAAAAAGAACAGGTAGAAAATTCATCTCAACCAGGATATCAAAAAGGTTCAGCAAAAATATAACACCACTGTAAAATAGTAATGACAGGAGGAAAAGAGTGCAACTAAGAAATAACATTAAAAAAAGTGTAAACCATTTTATCTTCCTTTCCCTTCAGTCAATCAGAATCATTTCTCAAGTCAAATACATGGAACGGGTATTATCAATAAAAAATGAAACTAAAAATTTAGCAGACATACACAATCCGTCAAACTTCAAGCATCGCATAGAACAAAATACATGGAAAAGGTATCATAAAACTGAAAGTAAATATTGTATGGATGTGTGCCATCCTACCCCTCTCCTACTCCGTTCCTATGAACGATAACTAAAATAGTAATTGAAAACTTAAAACTTTCCAGACATACAGAATCTTCTTCTTTCTCTTCTGTGATCTCCAAGAACCAACTCAAAAATCAAAACAGGCTATCAACTTTAAAAAGCCTGCAGAACCTTATTTCACGGCTTACATATCACTGTAATATTTTGCTTTCCCATTCGTTCCCATTCAGTGTAATTGTGAAAAGTTTTTGGCCTTTCTAAACTTTTCTATGCCAAATGTAAACCATTATATGTTTTCATATTCCAACATTTTGGCTTGATGAATTAATCACACAATTGACATTTGACATGTTAGATTAGATTATGTAGTACTGATATCCCACATGCTGAAATGAAAATGTAACACTAAGAAATGATTATGATTCATGAACTAACCTCCCACGGAGCTGTGGTGGAATTAACTTGCTACCCACAGTGTCTGGTATATTCCTTGAATGGGGCAGGGATCCCCTAGGCTGTTTACTCTGCCGACTAACTAATGAGGATCCATTTGTCTCTCTTTTACGCGATTCACCAATAGCAGGTGCAACTCTAGAAGAGTGGTCAAACATCATGGTTGGATTCGACGAAAAAGATGACGAAAAAAGAAGCGATGCATCTGGGAGTTTTTCCATCTGTGGGGGAGGCAGAGGGGGTGCAATGCTAGGCTGATGCAATGAAGATGGAGTCATGTTATTCCTGCAATAAACAGGTGAAAATGTGATCAGAAGGTTATAAAGCATCATAATGCTGCAGAAGAAGTCAATTTTGCCGTCGGAATTATATCAGATTTAATCTCACAGCTGGTGTATAGCACCACGGTGTCTCATAGTTTCCCACAATAAACACCCAATATCAAACAACAAAGGGACTGACAACAAGCATATGCGCGAGACGCGATGATCATCAACACTGACCGTGAAAGTGATGTTACGTTGACATGAAAGCTCTAAGAATTGTAGGGCAGTGACCACCCATTCGAATAACCGCTTTCGATAAATTTAGCATTGAAAGTAGAGATGTGAATGCCAAGCACGAACCCTTTAAAATCGATGCCATTGCTTCTTGTTATCGTGCACAATTCTGACTGAGAAAACCACTGACAAGAGGGAGTTGCATGCATCCCCAAATATCCACAAAAAGCCATAATATATAGTTATTGAGCTTTAGTTTGAACGTCTTTACTTTATAATCTCAAAATCCACTATAGTAATCTCAAGGAGATCTGAACAGATAACAATGCGAATGACTTGTTTAAACTAAACCCTAACCAAAGAGAACATTTCAATCCCCAAAAAAGTTATTGTACAAACTAAACCCTAATCTTACAAAAGCGCACAAGGGGAACCCTAACTTTTCCTATAACACTAGAACTCAAGTCAAATTCACAATAAATTCCAAAGTAAAAGAGATTACTGATTCTGGCGATCCGATGGAGGGATCGAAGCACTGGAATCAACTGCCTTCTTCTCTTCTTCTCCTCTCTCGATAATTTCTTCGGTCTTCTCTTCAATTTTTTCATCCTCGTCGTCTGAAGACGAGGCGTAATCTACCAGCGACATAGCTCTCTCTCTCTCTCTTACTATTTTCTTCCACAGATCCAAAGCTCAAAATTATTTGGAATGAGAATTTACTAGATCGTACTCAGCGTCTCAACCGAAGGAAATGTCGGTTCAAAATGTTAAGCCTTATTTTCACTTTGGTATCACAAAATTTACCTCTTTCTACACTTTGGTACCATAAACTTTGCGTCCAATTGAACTTTGATACCTTAAAGATTTTTTTTTTTTTTTGACATTTTGATATCTTAAAGTTTCAGTTCTATTTCACTTTGTATCTCATCTACCTTCCTTTAGATTTTCCTCTTGGAACTGTTTGGTTGGATGGAAATGAAGTTGCAAGGGTATAACTAAAGCAACTGGACTTGTAAAAAGCATTGTTTGACTTGCAACTTTGTGGTTAGGAGTAAATGAACTTGCATTTCGTAGAAAAAAAATTATAACAAATGCTACAATCAATTCGGTGAGAGGAAAAACTGTGGATTTCAAAAAATATAATATAATTCTATTTGATAAAAAAATCTTTTTAAATCTAAATAGAACCACCTACACCAAGTTTCCATATATGACAAAATTACGTAGTTTTTGTGCTACTTATGTTTTAACCAAACACTGAATTTGTACTAGAAATATATTTCCCATAATACAATGTTTGGGACAAAAGTTGATGTTTTCATTGCCTTGAATCTATTACAACTTTGGTCGTTATAATAAACTCAAATAAACGAGAAAAGTAGATCTTTTTATAAGATCGACTTATACAATGAAAATGAAATAAAATATAACTCTTGTCAAACAGCGCAACAGACGTTTATCACCCGCTGCTTGCGTGAGAACTTCGTCTGTGCCGGGGACGTTAATATCTGTGGACCATCACGGATCAAATCCGGTTGACAGAAGATTGACAGAGCTCCTACTTCACCAAGAAAGTATTCGCTTGAAGCTCTGAAATCGACCAAGCGAAATCAGTAGCTCTTCTCGAGATTAAGACCAAGCCTAATCTCGAGAAACGGACGGACGGAGCTTCAGATCTCTCGAACTCTCCCTCTTTATGCTGAAGAACTTCGCCGAGATCAGTTAGCCCCCTCTGAAATTCGTGCTCCTTTGACTCCTCAATTCGGCAGTACCTCGTCCTCTTGATAATATTCCGCCCCTGTGAATTGAGCCCTAGGCCTGTATTTATAGGCTTCGTTGGGGGGTTTTCGGGTAAGAATAAGTGATTTGGCTTTATCTTCAGTTAATAACGGCTTAATCACGTTTGTAGATTATATCTAGGCAGTTAGAAATATATGGAACAGAAAAAACCGATCGAAACAGCCTAAAAACGCGTTTTGGAGGTCACGGGCAGTTCTGGGTGCGAGACGGACTGATGTGACCCGCATGGGCGTGGGTCGGATGGATCCGACCCGCCGCCGCGCGGGTTAGTTTGAAACACCTTCGGTATTTTTATCTTAACTCTCTCGTCCGACCTCGGATTGAGCTGGTTCAAGATGCGTTGGAAAGCTGACGAAGATACCTACAACTTTTATCTTTTGAGTTTCCTCAGATTCAAATTGTAGCATGGTCTAAATACATCTTTTTTTGCGGACCACTTTGAGGTGTTCGACACTTTCTGACTTCTCCGGACTTGTATTGCGTATTTCATCATTCCGTTGACTTGCATGCTTTGTTAACTTGTTTCATGCGCTCGTTAGGTTCTTTATGGCACTTGGAGCTAACCAACGCGCGTGAGCTGACTGATAAGTGTGTTCGGTCACTTGGAGCTGACCAGCGCGCGGCGGGTACTTTGGATCCGCCTGACAAGCGGGCCAGGCACTTTGGATCCGCCTGACAGGCGCGTCGGGCACTTTGGATCCGCCAGACAGGTGCGTCAGGCACTTTGTTCGCCGTTTCGCTTCATGCGCTTGTCGGCGTCATATAATCCTCTTAGACTCGGACAATGACGTTCGTCGTCTTCTCTCCGTCTCGAGCTGTGTGCGGACACCTCTAGGCATTTTAGACGCCTACATACAATTGTAGATATCTAAACAATAAATTGAAATTGATTTCCTACGACAAATGTTACATGTAATATTTGTTACAATTTATTTTTATAGCAACCCAAAAAGCCCAGCTAATATATTGATTCATTTTGCCCACTCGCTAACCCATAAAAGACTAACAAGAAAATATAACAGAATTAAGACAACGATATCAAAATTGAATGAGATTGAAACTTTGGGCTTGAACCTGTTAAAAAAAATACCTTGAGAGTATCAAACTGAATTGTGATTAAAACTTTCAGGCATCAACTTGAAGATGAGCAACCTTTTAATCCAAATCGCTAGCAGGAAAAGTTCGTATGGTTAAGCTATTGATAGGCCCAATCAACGGTCCAAGCCCAAATTAAAAAGTCCGAAGCCGAACGCAGGTCCGCTAGTTATAACTCCCGAAAGGTCTTCTAGAATTAGTTAGTTTTCAACTCAAGACCTGTTGGATGACGAAGTATAATAAAAGTGGACTATCATAGGCTTTTCGTTGAAAGTAGCAAATCTAGTTTGGATTACTCCAAATTTCCTCATAACCTAACGTATATTTAGAACGACAGAGTACGAATATATATTTCTAAAAGCAATATGTTTTTTTTCCCTTTTTTTCCCCTTTTTTTCCTTTTTTTTTTTACAATTGCAATATGTACTATAGCGGACAAAGGAAGTTCATTCTTTGACAGAATGCAAGGGCTTTGGCTTCTAAACTTGGAGAAGAGCGTATAATGTTAAAACAGTCAAGAAAGGTGAAGCATGAGTGGAGAAGAATTTGATTTTGTAACGCTATTGCCATCCTAATTGTTGTTGTTCCCTCCTCTCCATGCATTTTTTGTTTCACGTAGTACAAAATTGAACGCATTTTATAGTAAATATTACAAGAATGAGGATGGGTTTAAATCCTCTTCAATTAAGTAGTAATTAGATAGAATCTAATTGTCTTAATATTTACCATATATTTCAACTTTAAATAATGAGATTATATTACATAACATTCTACTATTGTTTTGAACACTATCTTTGTCATAAAGGACGTTATTATAATATTAAAAATCGTATGTAATATAAATTTATCCCTTAAAGATGGAATGTAAACTAAATCTACTCCTCTATACTTAAGGGAGAATAAAAAAAATTATTGTTTATGCTAATAGTATTATACTTATTAAGTATTAAGTACATGCCGATACAGCTATCTATCTATCCATATATCACACCTTTTATTGTCATTTTACTTTTGGCAACATGGGTCACACTCCATCCAAATTTGTATAGATCCAATCAAGAATTTCATTATATCTCTTCCTTGTAAAATCGTTCTATTTTGTATGGCGCTTTCACATCCCGAAACGAAATGGCTGAGTATCTATACTACCTAGTATCGTCATGATATCAGCCAATTTCATTCTTTTAACTAGTTGAGGTAGAATTTGCAAATTGATAAAACCTGGTGGACGAATTTTCCATCTCCAGGGGAAAACACCTGTCTATGGAGGAAGAGCGTGTCTTCTTCCAAGCCTGATCTGCAGCCTGTGAAGACCAATAACTAAATAGGAGTGGCTGGACGCCTTTTGAGTAACAGTCAAGAAGATCTTATGAAAATTGAATATTTTCGCACAGAAGATGTAAAACAGATATTGGACACTCTACAGAAGCATTTTGCAATCAATTTAATACTGTAGCATAAACAATAAATCAAATCTGGTCTTCTGAGCTCGAATTTGTTGTTCATACTACAGTAATTTGTTGTAGTATAAACAGTAAATCAAATCTGCTTCTTCATACTTGGAGCTACTATTCATACTATAATAATTTACTGTATCATAAATAGTAAATCAAATCAAATATATTAAAACTTAGATCATTCTTTAAGTATAGATAAGTAGATATGATTTCCAAATCAAATGCATTAAAACTTAAGTTCTTCTTTAAGTATAGAGGAGTATATATAATTTTTAATTTTAAGTATACAATAATTAAATTAAATATATTAAAATTTAGATGGAGGTAAGTTTCAAAATGCAGTGCTAAAAAAAACCAAGACGGTAATTTGTAGCGGGTGCACGCTAGTATTTAAGTAATTGGAACATCTCTTATATCAAATGAGATCTGAATCCCTACGGAAGTGACCAAATATTGGTGACGACATAGTTACGTTGTTGTTTTTCAGTTTGTTGGTGGGGCCCGTTGTAGCCTCCGAAATTTTCCTCCGCTTGCGAAGTCGTGCACACCAAATCCAATGCACATGCTTCAAAAAGTTATCAGTTCCCTGCGTTTTAAAACGTTCATGTGTATAAAAGAGGAAATTAATTAATGTGAAGATGCACTTATTAAAGAATCTAGGGTATTAAATGTTTTTGACATATATCAATGCAGTTGATATTTCTTCCAAATCGTCGTTTTCCCAACGAACCAAAACGCTACCAAGACTCCTAGTCAGAAGATGATGATGATGCAGTGGAAGCTCATGAACTTATGTTCCTTTTAATTTTTGAATAATAATTCTACATCATTATTATGAGTTGTTAGATGCTTTACGGGGGAAAAGAACTATCTTGAACTATTTTTATTAGTTATTCTAAATGTCTCTTAACAAGGTGAGTTAACTTAAAATTAATATGTTTTTATCAGTTAATCAGGATAACATAGTTCAACCATTAAAATAAAAAAATAAAAGCGCAAGTTCTGCCCAAGCACCGTTCTTATGATATGCTACGAGCTGCTTGGTTTAACAAATTTTTTTAGAATTTGAGGTGGATTTGAAATTCTTGGAGTAAAAAGTGTCTCATTTTCCTTTCTGACATTCTGTATAGAATGTTTTGTTTCAAATTTTTATTGGCATTAGGTATCCATAAATGAAAAGAAGTAGGAATTTTTGAGATTTGCCAAATCCTACAATTTGGAGAGGATTTTCCAAATGCTAAAAGTTTAAAGTTTTAGCATTAGGTATCCATACAATTTGTACTTTTCTATGTTTTTAGGTTTGAGCCAAATAAGAACTTATAAATTCTTGGATTTGCTTTCCTTTAATCATTAAATCAAACAAAAGATTAGGAATTCCAAAAATATGTACAAAAACCTATCGATTTGAAATTCTTGATGAGATTTTAAATCGTAAAATTTTAGGATTTGAACCAAACAGTCCCTAAAGATCTCTTACTTTGTACAAGATATCGGCACTTCAAAACGCTTTCCTAATGGCCTTTTAAAGAAAGAAATAAAATAGACAAACAAAGAGGCATGGGATTTGAAATATAATTTCAAAAGATTCTTCTAACCATTGTCCATGGACACGGGTTTAATAAGAGAGTTGGCCACAACATTTCTTACTTATTCTCTCTCATCTACTCACCTCTCTATAGCTCTCCCATCCCTTAACCAATGCCCATGAACAACGTTTAGAAAAACCCAATTTAATTTAAAATCTCTAGAAGCAGAAGTTAGTATTTAGTAGTGTCGTTATTAGTTAATATACCAACTCTGTACTTTTTTTTACTAAAAATTCTCTCTGCTTTAAAAATTAAGTGAGATGAACCAAGCCGGTACCATTGAAGACGGCATGAGCTAAGTTGGCAAATTTAAAAGGTGCTAACGAAATCTACAGATTCAGGCAAAAATGAACGACTAGTGAAGCCTCTAAAATTTGCGTTCCGTGATGAAATGATCAAATCTTGACATCCCGTGTCCAACCACTTCTCAATACTCGTCCTCATCTTAATCTCATAATAATTTATCAACTAATATTTTAAAAAAAAATCAGAGCACGGTGGCTACGAGGGATTGGTTGGAAGAATATTCCATTTAACAAAGGACGAAAGCGTACAGTAACCCATAGCAAAGTGACAAAGGAGCCTCCTTTGTCTCGTACCCATCAAGTGGGGGGTTCTTCTTTTGGTGTCCTCGTCAGCACCTGCCATTTGCGGGCCCCACCGTCACTCAAAGCGGTCACTTTTTCCCTCATTGGCCCATCATCAATTTTTCAATTTTTTTTTTTACAGTGCTCTTGCGTTCCCTACGCATATTGTTGATTGTTGACGGGTACCTTTTCGGTCCCTTTCTAATAAATTGAGGAAGGTCTTCCCTTTGATTTCCTTTGTGATGAGTCGTTTCAAAGCAAGCCACCGTGAGCACGCCACACAGGGCTTTTCTCCGTCTCTGTCGCTTGCGTCGTCAAAGTAGAATCATCTTCGAGTATCCCACATACACCCAGAAAGTTAGAGACCATTGATCCAGAATGTTCTGATATGATTTATATTCAAGCTAGCTAATAATAATCTACGTCACTAGATGGCGTCGAGGAAAACGAGGTGTGGGTGCAACAACATCACTGTCTGTGCGCATGAGATTGAGCTGGTCAGGAATGGTCGAGTCGAAGAGCCTGTTGCTCGGATTCTCGGCATAGCACACGTAATAGCACGCTACGCACGCGTGTGGCAATGCCATCGCAATCCTCGTCTGCGCAATTGAGTTTAGAATGAGAATATATATATATATATATATATATAAATCTCCACCAAAGATTTACGGAACTTCTTCGCTCAAAGAATAAGTCCTAACATCTTTTTGAGAGTTTGCTAGTCTCGTTCCTCCGTATATTCCAGTTCTTACCAAGCTAGTTTGGATGTGAAAACTGTGATAATACGACATGCTTTTCGAGCATAAGATTATTCCTAGCTATATATTAGAAATTAATAGATAGATATTTGGCCGGCTAGAGTTTTGAAAATTGAAGATCACACGCACGTACCATGAGGTAGCCGACGAAGAAAGCGAGAAGAGACACGGTGGCTGTGTAATGCTTGTGAGTAGCAAACGTCCATGATGCTGCCAGCATCACACACACAGCTCCGCTGCAGACCCCAGTCAAAAAGCACACGGAGCTCGTCATGTCCGAGTCCACCATCTCCTCCATCTTCTGCCTCTCGAACAACCCCCACGTGCTCTTCGACGCAGCCACAAACCCCCTCCCATACGCCGCTATCTACAAATAATTAAAACAAATCCATATCAAATTAACAATTACGATCGAATCGAGAGAAGTCGGAACGCTGATCGAT
>BQKN01065469.1:578720-599952 GCA_022839385.1 Asparagus kiusianus
TTCATTGTTTAAGGCCTTTTAAGTGTTACTAGGTTTTATGCACGTGCAATGCATGTGGTTAAATACCATGATTTAGTGTATTTGATTTATTTCCTTACTAAAATTTATTTCTCGGTTCTGTTTTATTGTTGCTGCTCACTTATATCTCTAAACTTTAGCATTGTGATTATTTATTTTCTTTGATTTTTGTTTAAATGAGCTACAGCCAATTTAAATTTTCATGCTGATAATTAAATTGATGAGAAACAAACAAAATCCGAAGCCAATTTGAATTATCATGTTATTTGGACCGACATAAAAACAAGCTTGACCTGAGAACGTATAGTGTTGTAAAAGTAAAAAATACTTCAAAAAATAGCATTATAAAAGGATGATGAATAATTAAAGCTAATAACACAATATGATTGTTTAGAAGTGGGCTAAAACAACACAAAAGAGAATATAGAATTTGTTCCTAATCCTTGATAGACTTTAAAAAATCATAAACTAAAGATTAATCCTAACTCTAGCACAATTTTATATGATGAAAGCATCCACATAAGTATATAAAAGTACTAAAAAAGTTCATAAAAATACCTTCTAAAGATTCTTAATTTACTCCAAAAAAATAAACTATTCTATAAAAGTATTTAGAAAACAGCGTCTTTCATTCCTTCTGTTTCATTTTTATTGAGCCGACATCAATGTTTCTCCATCTTTATCTTTTTCGATAATATTATACTATTTTTAGATACTGAAAAGGTATAGTAAACCTTAAATTGGAAGTAAATTTTATATATCTTAATGAAAAAGTATCAAACAATTACTCTTTGCTTCGCTAAGATTTGAAATTGTATACTTTTTTTTGTGATTTTGAGTTTTTGAGAGTGTGTTTTGTAATTTTTGAATCTTTGAGTGTTTTTTGAAAATTTTAAATTTTAAGTTGGGTGCTTGTAATTTCTATGTTTCATGCGTTGGTGATAAATTTTTCAATGACAGGATATGTCTTGTAACTCTGAAATTTTAAGGGTATTTTTTGCAACTATTAAAAGTTTAGATTATTTGTTGTAAGATTCATTTTTTCGCAGTCTAGTGATGATTTCTAAATTTGATTTTCGCTGGTTATAAGTTTTGAAATTTCATAGTTTTTTGTTATTTTTAACTTTTGAAGGATTTTTTTGCAACTTTTATAACTTTGAGGTTAATTTTTTGCAAAATTTAAAATTTTAGGTGCTTGATGGTAAGCCCTTGAATTCATCTTTATTGTTTGTAGATTTTAAAATTTCATAATTTTAGGGTGTTTTTTTATTATTTGAACTTTTGAGTGTGTTTTGACAAATTTTGAAACATTGAGGGTGTTAATTATAAATTTTAAATTCCTTGGGGGCTACTTTTAATTTTCAGATTTCATATTTGTTATTTTAAGTTTTGAAATGTCAGGATGTTTTGTATAATTTTAAATTTTTGAGGGTATTTTGTGTAATTTTTAGAAGTTTTTGGGGTTTTTGTAATACTTTATATATTATAGTATGTTAGTTCTTTACCTTAACAAATTAATACAGCGAAGCTGTTTCATGTATCTTATTAATCTTATTTTTTAAATTTATTGAGCTACAGGTAGTTCACATGGGATTAGGATAGGATATAATTATGATTAGGATAGATTAATATTTAAATAAAATGTTCAAAATAGTGAAGGTTAATATTGACCATGAAAAACTTTTCCCTGACTCGTACTTTTAAAGAGAGTATAATATAATATACAAAAAGATGAAATTACTTCATCATTTTAACCTTGTTGGCTCTCTCTCTCTCTCAAATGTACAAAATTCTTCACTAATGGGTTACTTAATTCAATAGGATTGTCTGTTTCAAAAAAGAGTAGTCTT
Organism: Asparagus kiusianus; assembly: GCA_022839385.1. Lineage (NCBI taxonomy): Eukaryota > Viridiplantae > Streptophyta > Magnoliopsida > Asparagales > Asparagaceae > Asparagus > Asparagus kiusianus. Next base: position 580,589 of record BQKN01065469.1, read on the forward strand.
TTTATAATGGGCTAAACTACCAGATTGGTATTTAAAATAGACTCACTTTACTGCTTTGATATTAAAAAACACTCCGGCAATATCTGGATATTTAAAGTGCGTTTAAGTCCACATATAAGTACAACTTTTAGTCAACTTTTATTTTTTTCGACAGTAAAATTTCTTTCCATCCCCTGATCTCTTAAAGTTATTATATTTTACATCCTTCTTCATCACAAACTCAAAATTTCATCTAGCCATTTACCCAATAATACCCCCTTCACCTCTCTTTCTCTTTCATCAAAGGATCCCCCTCCTCCAACCTTACAATTCAAACCCAAAATACAATCTTTGAGAAATTTGGAGGCAAAAACACATGAATCTGAATGTGCATCACTTGTGCCATCCAAAAGTATGGTTTAAGGAAAAAAACTGTAGAAGATGCAGTTCATTCATTTATTGTCTTTGATGTTGTTATTCAGATGTGTGTACGACGAGCTGTTTGATATCGTGAAAGATTTATCTATTTTTTCTGTCTTTCCATCCTTTTTTGTTCCTACAATCGTGAAGAACGATTTCACCGAGGACAACACAAAAAACATAAGGCTATATGTCAAGCATATGTTAATATGTGATGACTGGTGGAGATTTGGTAAAATAAACATAGTCAATTCTTTCTACGAACAAATTATGGTCCATTTATGCATATCAGATGTTAGCTTTTAAAATTGTGCTAACATTTCATATTATTTGTTTGATTATCTTCCAAGATATCTGAGCTGTGGATGGTGTTGTTAGCTCAAATGAACTTCCTTTCAATATTAAAAAGGAAATTCTTGAAAGTGATAATGTGAGTACATTTGAGAATCTCTCATAGAAAATTGTTTTCTTGTCGCTTCAAATTTATAGTCTATTCATTAATCTTTTTTTTATTGTCATTCCACTTTGTCTTCATTTTAATCCATTATAAGAAAACAATTAGTTCACAATGAGTCGGACATGATACTGGGCATTTTTCTTAACAATAATAGATTGGTATTTTAAATAGCCACAAAAATTATAATTTGGATTTGACTTGCAAGAGGTTGAAGGAGGTGGCTCCATTAATGAGAGAGAAAGAGAAGTTGAAGGAGGGTATTATTAGGTAAGGGGCTAGAAGAAATTTGAGTGTGGGAAGAAGGATGACAAGGAGTAAAATGCAATTAACTTTAAAATGTCAAGGGGTGGGAAGAAATTTTCCCACTGGAAAATAAACACCAATGAGAATTTGTACCTATATGCGAACTTAAACACGCTTTAAATAACTAAACGTCGTCAGGGCGTTTTTAAATACCAAAGAGATAAATTGGGTCTATTTTGAATACCAATCTGATAGTTTACCCTTTTATAATGTGAAGTTGCGAACACAATGACTTTTGAGCCAATATTTGAAACATTTTTTATTCCCATCTTGTGCTGATTTTTCTTTGGTTGATGGTTATTTTTCTATGTCTAACCATTTTGTCTCTTGAGCTTATGTAAACGATGAGATTCAGACATTGTCCTATCTACATCAACGTCATTTACTAAGGTAATAATGATGCACGTCTTCTTAAATTTCTTATTCAAATACCTCACAACTCTCGTGAGATTACGACTCTCTCACGTGTACAAAATTCTTCACCCATAGATTATTTAATTCAATTGGATTGTTTATTTCAAAAAATAGTTGCCTTTCTGTAATGTGAACACAATGACCCTTGAGCCAACATTTGAAATGTTTTTTATTCTCACCTTGTGCTCATTTTTCTTTGTTTGATAGTTGTAGGTTGCTCAAATTGTGCAAGTTATCAACATGGTTTTTGGCACAAGAAGATATTGCTTTGAGATAAAGTTGAAAGCTAATTTTGGCAATTGCTCTTCTATTTTTTGGTGGTTGGAATGATTAAAAGGGCAAGAGACTTTACATAGCCAAGATCTCCAATGGGGCTTAGACAAGTCCATTAGAGCGAGTTGCTAAAAATAGGAAATATAATATAATCGTGGGGAACTGTTAAACAAAGAAAAATGAGCACAAGGTGCAAATAAAGAATATTTCAAATGTTGGCTCAAAAGTCATTGTGTTTACATTATAAAAAGACTACTCCCTTTTGGAATAAACAATCTCATTGAATTAATTTCATGGGTGAAGAATTTTTTACATGAAAAAGAGCCAGAAAAGGTCAAAGTGATGATGTCATCCGATATATCTTATGTATAATACTTCAAAAGGCATAAACAATGAATAGGACGGTAAACATTATATTTGAGCTAATAAGAGATGGGAGGGGTTTGAATAAAAAATTCAAGAAGACATGCATCATCACTATCTTAGTTAAAGATGATGATTTATATAGGACAATGTTTGAATCTCATATGATTATAAACTCAAGAGATAAAATGCTCAGACATAGAGAAGTAACCATCAACAACTCATAAATTAATCAAGTGTGCTGCCGTAAACCCATGCGTCCGTGTGGGTTGCAGCTTTATAAACAAATATTCGTTGTCTCAAATTGCTTGCAATTTCATAAGTGTACGCAAATTTTTCAATGTTGGGGGTAAGCATATTTGTCAAAGAGAAGATTTGTGGGAAGATCTACTGGAGAATCTATGGGAAGATCAAATGGAAGGTCTAGTCAAAAGAATATGAAGAATTAGTGTCATTAACCTATTCTTACTTTATTATTAGTAAACTTTACAAATTTACCTAAAATCCACAACATAGAGACTTCATTAGCTTCTACTCTAGCTAAGATTCTCAAAGCTCTCATGCAAGTATTTTTACTAATGAAACTAAATCAATATGTACTAACATTATGTTTAAGTGTTCTACGTTTCAGATAGTACACAGATGACAAATGAATGTTCATGAGCTAGGCAATGCAAAATCAATCTTGAAGCAAAGCAAACAAAGCAAGCAAGCAAATAAGCAAATTTTTTATCTAAGTTCAAGACCAAAAGGACTTGAATGAAAGCTTTGGGAATCTCGACTAGATTAAAAACTAATGAAGTCTATGAAGCTAGCAACACCACACCACTCTTCTCATCCTAAAGAGTTCACACCTCTTACAAAGGGAATTTCTAGATGTTCTCTCAGAGGGGTTATTGGTTAGTGTAATTTTAGGGTAAGTGGGATAATTTTTGGGACTTTACTTTATGGAGTTATTCATTGGGATAATAAGATTGGAATTTCACTTTAAGGTGTTATTCATTGAGACAATAAGACTGGGACAATTACCCCCACTTTTTCCAAAATTATCCTACTTCTATACATTTTTTTGTCTCAACCTCTAAAAATTACCTCATTCTTAACTATGGGACAATCATGAGGAAAGTGGGATAATTTTGAAGCACTAATTTATTAAATATCTAATATATGTTAGTTGTATTATAATATATAATATATCTTAATCTACTTCTTTATTACTAAAGAAGAACAAAATGAACAGTAACCAATTTAAAAATTCAAAATTATTTTCATTCATACTCTCTACTATCCAACCAACGTTTCACACAACCTTCTCTCTCCAATAACCAAACAGTAACTCCCACAATCAACCCACGTTCTCAATTCAAAAAAAAAACATCCTGCAACTCCCACCTGATTCTTTTCCTTCACCCACGTTCTCAACCCAAAAAAACCATCCTGTAACTCATAACCCATAAGGTGAAGAGGAAGAGGCCTCCTATAATCATAACCCATAAGGTATTTTCTCTCCTTCAATTGTTCATTTGGGATTTATAGTTTTCTGATGTAAAATGCACTTATCTGAATGAAATAAGAAGAGATTTTGGTGAACCCATTTGTGAAAAATGAAAGATGAGATTTTGATGAATACCCAGAATCCAAGATTTCATTTCAGCTCCGTATTTTGGTTTTGTCGGGAGTTGAGAGAGAGAGAAAGAGATCATCATCTCTTCTCGAGTAAGTCATTCTTCAAAATTCTTATGTTGTGCCATTTTCTATTACTTGAACTTCACTGTAGTTTATCTTCTTCTGATTAACCAAGGTTATGATTTTTGTAGGAAACTGAAGGTGCCAAAAAAGCACACCGCCTCTTCTCGAGTATGTAATTCTACTATATATCATGCTTTTTTTTGCTACTTCAAATGTGGAAGACACGTTGAATCTCTGTAATAAAACTAATGGTAAAAAAACAATGATGAAACCATGATCACAATCATAATAGAGGGCGTGCGAGGAGATAGATACACAAAAAACATATATTTTTTTTCTAGAAAACCATATTCTCTTCGTCTTAATGTTTTTCTTTTCACGTTCACGTTACTGTAAGCAAGAACACGTTACTGTAAGCAAGAACACAAAGCCCTAATTAGATCAATTTACAAACTTCATTGATAGATTTATACAAGTATAAATAATACGTAATCAAGATGTTTATTAATTATTTGATTCACTTCCACCCCTATACTTCATATCTAAAGCAGAATAATTTATTTTAGTAACATGTTTAATATTTACAGAATATATTTTAGAAACCGTGCTTTGCACGGGTCTAAATACTAGTTATATTCTATTATAAAATTCTATTATAACATAAGATAATAAAATATTATATAATATTATCTAATATAACACTATTATATATCATTATTACATATTGGTTAATAATAATTCATATATTACAATATTAATATTATATTATTATAATATTACTTTATATTATTTATTATATATTTTATTAGTTAGAATAAAAATATTATTGTAGTATTTTTATGATATAAAATATGGTATTACAATATAGTGTTTATATATTTAATATAATAATATATTAATTATATTATAATATAATTATTATATAACAATTTACTATTTCCTATTATACTTTATTATATTAATTAATAGTCTTAAATATATTGTCGATATTATGGTAGTTATAATATTAAACAATATTTTATTACTACAATAAAAATTATAATAAATTACTATATATTAAAGTATGCTAATATATATAATTAATATAATATATTATATTATTTAATAATTTTTAATTAATAATATTGAACATATTAATAGTATATTATGATTATTATAAATATTATATTTTAATAAGGAGACATGTTATCAATTATTCTATTTAAATTATAATAATTATCATAAAATAAAATATTATATTATATTTTTAATAATAATTTAATATTTTAAATAATATTATATTGAATTAAAAATATTATAATATTTGATTAAACATTATATTATTGAAATATTATATTAAATATATTGTTTTGTATATTATATCAATTATTATATAATATATCATATTATTATAATATATTATATTAAATTAATTAATAACATTAAATATAGTTATAATTAATTAGTAATTATAATATAATATATTATAGTTTAGTATAAAGTAAAATAATGTATTACATTATAATAACATGCCAAATAATATGCTAAACCAATTAGGTAAATTAATTTAGACTTAATTGATAGATAAATATTGTACTTTAATAATGTATCACATTATCAATTATCTCACATGAATTGTCGAATCAAAGCTTCAAATTGTCCCATTATCCTAAATTGTCTCACTTTACACCACTCAAAATATCCCAAAGAGATAAAATTGTTCCATTGGAACAATTATCTCACTTAGCCCCAACTTGTCCCAAGCAATAAGCCCCCTCTAATACAATAGACGAGAACTCAATTATGCTCAATACGATAACAAGCTTGCTCGATTACACTTTGAAGCTCTAATAGCTTCCTCAGCTTAAAGTAAGATGTGATTTATTAGCACTTATAATTTTCGACACAAGAAGAGAGAGCTTTGAAGATAGAACAAATTTGTAGGCTTATTTTGGCAATTGCCCTTCTATTTATTCATGGTCAGAATGCTTGAAATATCTTTCTTGAAGTGGCTAGTGGAAAGTTCTAGGGAATGCCTCAGTAAGAATATGAGTGATCATGAGTGATTAACACTGAGACAAATCTTGGATAATAACAAGGAAGTTCCAAAGAGCTTTTCGAGAATATACACAAAAAGAATAATTAGAACAGAAAGTGTACACGAGATATATAAGCTAGTTCACCTCTAAACAAGGTTTTAAATGTCGGATGTCGGGTTCATGTCGGATGGCTGAAATCCATGTCGGATAGCGGAAATCGGGGATATATCGGGGGACATTAACTAAATATCGGATTGCCATATCGGGTAGTGCGTATATGTATAATATCATGTCCTAAATGTAATCTAAGCATTCATAAATTCAATATAAGCATACTTTATAAATTCTATAGACTAAATATATAAAAAAGTAAATAATATATGGATTTGGGTTCATATATTCTTTTTATCGAGTTCATAAAAAACCCTTAAACATGAGAACGGGTCAAACGGGTTTGGGTATTTATAACTAAACCTAAACCCGATAACAAAAAACAGATCTTAAAAAAAAGTACCATATCGACCGATTTTTCAAAGCTAAAAAATAGGCCGATATGCCCGATATGACCCTGATATTTTTGATTTGGCCCTGAAAACCGACATACGAGTTGAAGACTTCAATGTCATGTCGGTCAAGCCCTCAACCTGATATGTCGGCCGACATGTCCTTGACCCCTCAACCCGATATGTCGGCCGACATGTCGGACATGTCGGCCGACATTTAAAACCTTGCCTCTAAACATGGCTACATCCTCCTACCTAGCACCTCAACTAGGATTTTCCCAAATCCACTATATGTGGACTTACACCTGAAGTTCTAGAACCACAACACAAACACTATCATGCTTGACAACCGCAAACTAGCAGCATAGCACTACACTATTCACACCCAAAAGAGTTTACTCCTTTTACAAAGGGAGTTGCAGATGTTTTCTCAATACAACAGATGAGTAACTCAATTACACTCGATACAATGGCAAGCTTTCTCAATTACACTGAGGCTCTAATAGTTTGCTAAGCTTAAAGTAAGAAGAAATTTATTGACAGTTGAAATTTCTGGCACAAGAAGAGATAGCTTTGAAGATAGAGTAAATTTGTAGGCTTGTTTTGGCAATTGCTCTTCTATTTATTCGTGATTGGAATGCTTGAAATGGATCTTTCTTGATATGGCTGGTGGAAAGTTCCAGGGAATGACTCAGTAAGAATATCAGCGATTAACAGTAAGAATATGAGTGACTAACACTGAGACAGACATGGGATAATCATAAGGAAGGTCTAAGGAGCTCTTCGAAAATATACACAAAAAGAATAATCAGCAGTGTACACAAGATATATAAATTGGCTCACCCCTAAATACGACACCTAAACTAGGATTTTCCCACATCCATTATACTTGAACTTCCACCTGAAGTTCCTGGATTACAACACACACACTACCATACTTGACAACCTCAAGTAGCAGCACTACACCACCCTTCACATCCTGAAGAGTTTACTCTATTTACAAAGGAAATATAAAGATATTCTCTCAATACAACATATGAGAACTCAACTACGCTCAATACGATAGCAAGCCCACTCAATTACACTTAGAGGTTCTAATAGCTTGTTAAGCTGAAAGTAAGATGTGATTTAATGGCACTTACAACCAAAAAATGTAATGAAATCAGGTAAGAATGTGCATATGAAATGTTAAAGGAAATTATCAACTTTCTTTAAATGACACCTTCTCACACATGGATTGAACCAAAACATATAAGGGTTTCTGATCAAGAAATTTGGTCACTCACACGATCAGTCACCTGTCTACTTTGTGCTTAAATGTAAGAAGCCTTGTACCAAATAAGAAAATATAGACAGAGCTCTAGAATCTAGAGGATGCATGATTCGCAGAATAATATATAGAAAATTGTATGAGGGATTAGAGTTGGGATATGAACAGAAATAAGGCTAAAATGTTCAGATGAACGAATGCCAGCTCTATCGGAGAAAAACAGCAAATATGAACTAATTACAAGACTGTAGACAGATCAATTGCACTGGGATAATACAACATTGATGGCTAGTAAAGGAGAGGTATTGACATGTGCCATATTGTCAGTATTTTCAAATCCTTGCCCCATTGTACTGTCCATGCTATTAAGGGAAGATTTTTGCTTCACCAGAGAAAAACTCGTCATGGCTTAATTACAAAATATCAATTTTTCTAAACATGATACTGTCAGAAACCCTAAAACATAACAATGTTATTGCTTTCTTTGAAACAACTCATTGAATAAATTAATGATCACAAGGAAGCACATGATCAAGAAACTATGACCTCAATGCAACAAAACTAACCCAACAGTTATCCTTGTCTAATATCTATTAGATGCTTTAATTTCCAAGTTCCAAGCAACAAATGATTCTCTAGAAGAATGATACCGATAAAAATTAATGATGGACATATTGCAAGAAAGGAAAACAACTTACTGCAACTCCACTAAGTGCAGCGCTGATAGCAAGATCATTAGTTACGGACTGTTCTGCATAACTTCCAGTTTCTACTCCTACAGTCGTCATGAGTTCCTGGGAGATATCAAAGAGGAAAATATAAAACAGAAAATCTGTATCCTATAAGCAGAAACTGGATTTGGTAGAACTTATGAATAACAGTACAAGTGTAGATATGACAAAGAATAAGCTATTTATGTGCAGGTTGAACTACAACAATTGGAATTCCACAATAAAGTATATACATACTAAACAAGAAGTAGACTGCGAGAAATAAACAAGTATAAGTCACTATATTGGGCAACAGATTAATGTCAATTTTAGATTTCACTTTGAACATTAAAGAGGGAAAAAAATCACAATTAAGCTTTCACATTAAAATCCTAATATGTTAATTAATCAAAAATGTTGAAACGACTTTAGTCCTAACCAAATCAATCTGAGCCAGCCGACATAGTAATATCAAAGGCAGGCACTTCAGAAACTTCCATTATGAACTAAGAAATCTTTAAAGCAACAAACATAATTTTTCTAAAGCATATATCACAAATGGTATATAAGTTGCCATAGTTAACAGCAAAGCAGCGATATGATAAGAATTGCATAAGATATAATCTGCTTGACAGAAAACCACTTCAAGGATACCTGTAAAGCATATTGATACATTCTTTAATGCAATTTATCATACATTGACCTATACCAGTTCTTTGTTATAAGAGCTATGCAAAAAAATTATTTTGTCTTCTCTCCTAGTCAAAGCTTCACACTTCTGGTCAGCTTCTCTCCTACCAAAGGATGTCACCCAGTGTTACTTTTGTCCATAGTATTTGAATCTAAACATTTACACTTTTTCATAAAAAATGTACATGTTTTATGACTTTTTTACTTATTTCGAGACACCAAATGTTGGCCTGCTTGATGCTAGAGAGACTACATGACATTTATCAGTGCCAATAAAGTAAATTGTACGGATCTTACGGTTCATAAGTGGAATTAAAACAAGTTCTACTGAACTTGCCGATTCAACCCACACTTCAGTTACCAAGAGAGCATGGTGTAGCAGTTTAACCGTTTCGAACTCTGTGACTAAGAAATCATAAATTAAAAAGTAATAGCATTTCCGCCTTGTATCTGTCTTTAGGATATCACATTTGTTTGTGATTCCTAGTTGAGCAAGGGCTCTCGTGATGTCTTGTCGAAAGAGAAATATATTTGTGATATCTAGGTCAAAAGGGATTCTATTTCAATTCCTGAAGAGATTCATATAAAGAGGATAATTATTCTCAAGGGTTTCTTAAATTTTTGGAAGGTATACTAGAAATTCAGTATTTAAATTTGTTGGTAAAAATTTTTCCAATGCTTCGTCTTGTGTACTTCTTTAATCTGGTTTCAACATAAAAAAGATTGCAACTTTCTCAGTGGCCTTTGTCGACGTGCTTTATTAACATGAAATTAGAACTATTTCCATGAATTGAAGCCCTAGACGTCTTCTCCAATACTAAAGATGTTGCCATTTTTAAATAGAAAGCCCAAAAACTAAAAATGAAATAAAAAAAAGGAACAGAGTTGACTTACGAGGGGATCAGCGTCGTGGTCAATTGGAGGAGGAGACAGATCGAAGTCAAAGGGCGACGGAGCTGAGGCTGCGATTGGAGGCGGAGGAGCTCGCCGTAGAGGAACATCGCTCCGATTCTTGAGAGAGTGAAATCGGAGGGATCGCCGTCGTGTGTCGCCGGCGGACGTGGCGGGCGAATGAAAACGCAGTGGGCCTGCTGAAGGGCTCAGAATCATAGCAGCCATTGGATAAGAATTAGATTATAAAAACGTCTATATTAGAGCATGTTTGGCAATTAGTTATTGATGGCCATCAATAGGGCTTACAAGTGAGGTGTCTCCCTCTTATTGCATAATAAGTTAGTCATTATTCTGTTTTTTTTTGTTGCTCTCATATTTTAGGTCACTGTATCAAAGCTCTGTTTGGTAAATTCCTTATATTACAAGAATATAAAAAAATAAGTAAGGTATTTGGTAAATCTCTTAACTTATAATAGGGATACTTGAGTAGTTATGTGTTTGGTAAACTAATAGCTTATAAGGTTAAAAAGGACAAATTACTGTATCTCATATTGTGTCAAATTAATTCATTATTATATTAGTAGATAATTACTCTTAGTAAATTCATTAGTTAATCAACTAGGTATTTAAGAAAAAATTTAGTTATTTCACGTTAATTATGATTATCAATTAATAATTTTGAGATTAATTAATTAATATCATATTAATCAAATTTTGTTATTAATAAAATAATTAATTAAAAATTATTTATCTCATAATAAGAAACATATTTGATTAAAATATTTCTATATATCACATTATTTATGGTAGTTAATTAATAATTTAAATTAATTAATTAATTTCACATTAATAAATAATAGCCAATAATAAATTTATTAATTAATCAATGTTTACTATTCTATAATAATAAAATTTTTAATTGAAATATATTTGTTACATATCATATATATTTATGTCACATTATTTACTGTTATTGATTATTAATGTTCACACTATTATAATTTAATATTAATTAATAACATTAAGATTAATTAATTAATTTCATATTAATCAAATATCATTAATAAAAAATAATTAATTAACATCATTAATAATAAAAAATTAATTAATTATCTCATAATAAGAAATATATTTGATTAAAATACCTCTATATATTACATTCTTTGTGGTTATTAATTACTAATATTGATATTAATTAATTAATCTCATATTAATAAAATAATTACTATTAATTAATTAATAACGACTACTCTATAATAATAAAATATTTAACTAAAGTATAGTTTATATATATTATATATATTTTTATATATCAATCACTCTATAATAATAAAATATTAATAAAAATTTATATATTATATATATATTTTATATATCATATTATTTATTCCTATTAATTACTAATATTGACACTATTTAATTAATTTCATATTAGGAGATTCGTTGTAGGATGTTTAAGGGACTTGGAAGGGTAATTTAGCCTTTTGGCATGAAGAAGTAAAACTCCTTATAAGCGGGGGAGGGGGGAATAAGTTGGAGAATCCCAACTTATTTTTTCTCTACTTATATGTCTCAAATAAGTAGAAAAGTAAAGCTTCATGAAACACGTTAAGTAAAAAGCTACTTATAAGTTAAAATAAGTATGTTGCCAAACAAGTTCTTAGTTAGGAGTGGGCAAGGGGTGAGTTGGCAAGTCCCGTGAGCCAACTCGTGCGAATCCACGAGCAAGACCGAATGACTCGCAACCAACAACGAGACAAGTGGGGTGAGTTTATTTGCTTATTCTAGGTCCTAGACCTTAGCCTAACCCACTATCGAGCCCGTGAACACGTGGGACAAGACATGATATGGGCCAACCCACTCGACCCATCTTTTTTTACTCTCTTTTTTTGGGGCTTTGGTATATAGTTTTTAATAGTTCTGATTCTGAAGCATTTTTAACATTTAAAAATTTATGTGTAATTAATTATCACTAGCTAACAATCACCACTATAAGAAATAAAAATAATTTTATTGAGTAAAATTGTATATTTGTACAGAATGGTAGAGAGAAACATCGCAAACACAAAGATTTTACGTGGCTCGAGAATAAAACATACTCTCAAGTGTATTGTTAATATTTTTTACTACGTTATCAATATCTTGTCGATAACTCATGTTATTGCATAAATTTTTGACAATGTCACATTATCAATATCCTGGGTTTTTAAGACTTGCACTTAGATACCCTCCTGAAGTTGCATAACTGAGAGATTAAGTGGAAGTTTAAAAACTTTAGGGTATTTAAATGTAAGTTTTAGAATTTTTAAGGCGTACATGTGCTGGCAAACAAGTCATGAAGATGTATAAGTACAAGTTTTAAAAACTATAGCGTATATGCGAGCTGTTAAAAACAAGTGAGGGTATATAAGTGTAAAGAAAGGAAAACTATAAGATTCAGGATGAGACAAGCTACATGAGATGAACTAGCCGACCCGGTCGCATGCACGCCCAACCCGCTCACTAGGCTCTGCGGGACAAGTGAGCTACTAGCTTGCATGTAGCTTTGAGCCAGCCTCACTCGCTCCTGTGTCCTATGTCTGGAACAGGTTGAAACTGTTTCATCATGTAGTGGGCCAAGCTGGGATGAGATAGAAAATGAAACAAACGAGTGGACCAGTGGGGCAACTCGGCCCACTACCCTCGCCTAATTTTAACATTACTCATTGATTTAGAATTTAAGGTTTTCCTTATGTTATACCCCCAAATTCTATCATGTTTTTGTATTGGACCTAGGGACAGGCAGTAGGCCGAGTTGGCCCACTGGCCTGCTCATTTGTCCCGCATTTTATCTCATCCTGATTCGGCCCACCGCGGAATGACACATATTTAGCCTGTGTCTGGAACGTTTTATGGAAGCAAGTTGGGCTGGTCCCAGCTACACATGAGCAAGTAGCCCGCTTCACCCACAAAGCCTAGTGAGTGGATTTGGGCGCACATGTGAACTGAACTGCTTGCTCATCTTGCAAGTTTTGTCCTGAATTGCACTTAAATACCTTATAGTTTCCCCTACTATACACTTATATACCCTCATTTGTTTTTGACAACATGCACGTACACTAAAGTTTTTAAAACTTATAGTTATATACCCTGATCACTTGTTTTGGTAGTAGCTGTGCACTTTAAAGTTTTTAAAACTTACACTTAAATACCCTAAAAATTTTAAAATCCACACTTAAAAATCTCAGGAGGAAGACGAAGAGAATGAAGAAGAATTGTGCTCTGTTACTAGTTGACGTTTTTTCTTCTTTTCTTATAATTTGTTGTAACTTTTTAAAACTAGTGAAATAATTATTTGTTGCTGTGGATATAAGATTTGCTCTGAGCCACGTAAAATATCTGTTTTTGCGATGTTCCTGTTTGTCATTCTGTACAAATGTATAATTTTACTTTATAAAATTATTTTTCTATGGAATGTTAGCTAGTAATTAATTACATATAAAGTTTTGAATGTTAAAAAATGCTTCAAAACTATTAAAACCCCTTTATAAAATCTCAAAAAAAACGTGAAAAAAGATGGGTCAAGTGGATCGGCGCTTGTCATGTCTTGTCCCACTTGTTTATGGGCTCGCGGGTGGGCTAGGCTAAGGTCTAGGCCTTAAAACAAGCAGGAAAACCTAGCTCACTTGTCTCGTTGCAAGCTATGTGTCGTCTCATCTTTCTCGTGAACTCGTATGAGTTGGCTCATGAGAAGTGTCAACTCATCCGATTGCCCACCCCTAATTGGACACTCAAGTTTTAATAAAATTTTTATTGCTATTTTTCACATATAGGAACCTAACTTCATTGGTCATTTTTTATTAGCACAATCTTTATATCTGTAGTATACACCTCTAAAGTAACTTTTAATTTTTTTATATTACACGCCATGATAATTCTAGTCATGAGTGTACAAATAAACCACATTAAGATATTGGGCCAAACACGAATGATGCCCTTTATAAATTGAATTTTGAGTTGTCATGATTGACATTTCTTTGAGTATAATAGTACAAGAGTAGCACAACTTTTATAGTACACTTAGCATTTTCCTTATAAATTTAAGAATGAGACATTATAAGACAAATCTAATTAATTTTCTTTTAAAAACACAAATTTATTGAATTCTACTTATCTACCCTTTTCGTTTAGACATACTTTAGAATGAAGTTCGATCTTATATCTTGTCTGAATTCAACAGAAGAACATTGGACTACTTGGCTTCCCCTCCGTCGCTTCCCTCTTCCCTTATCTCCCTCATCTCCCACATCTCCCTCTCCTAACTTTTAATTATTTTATATTACACGCCATGTTAATTCTAGTCATGACTATACATATAAATCACGTTAAGACATTGTAAAACCCCAAAAATTTAAATATTTTATAATAAATAATAAATATGTTGTATTATGAAAAAAATAATATTTATTAATGTTTTAGTATACTAAGAATCGATTTGAGATCAATTCAATGTATATATGTGAATATAAAAGTGATATCATGCACACGTGCACGGGCCTGAATCTGGAAAAAACGACCAGTTAAAAGTATATGTATTTTACATACTGAAATATTTAGAATCTGGAAAAACTTAAAATACCAAAGTTATAGGTATCTTCAAGATATTTCCAAAAAATCTTATATCACCTCATTCTGAGGTCGATCGTGAAAGTTATGGCCAAAATACCAAAGGTTATTTCCTAGTCAGACTAGGTTTCCTAGTTCGGGTCAAACATGTTTATTTCGGGTTTGCCTCTATAAATACCTATGTTTTTCATAAAATTCCCTTCTTTTATCATATCTATGAACCCTAGTAGTCACACTCTCCCCTCAAAAACCTTAGATCTTATTCTTATGAGTTTTGAGAGATTTGTGAAGCAAATATCGACAAAAGGGCGAGATCATCGACGTGTGACGAGGGAGAACGGGTGGTTTGTGCTCATGGATTGCTTGCTGTTTATTTCAGAGGCTTGCATATAAGATAAAGGTAAGATTATCTTTATCTAAACCCATCCCTATAGTTAAATAACTAGTGTAGACGATTATTATGATGTTTAATATGTGTTTTCATGCTTTAATCTTAACCTGAGGTGTTAAAAGTCAGATTTTTGATAGTAAACCTTAAAACAAATGCTAGATTAATAATTTTTTCTTGCTGTTTATGATAGTACCATGATCATGATCATTAGGGTTTTTTATAATTTTGTTTATATATGAGAAATTTAAGAGATGTACTAAATATATTTTTCTGCAGAAAACTGCAGCGCTTGTATCATCTTTAACCGAGATTGCAAGATAGTAAATAAACTCTAAATTTAACCAAACTAGTTTTATATGAAAGCCATATGTATCTAACTTCTAAAACAGAAAACCATTCTTAAAAAAACTTTGTATAGAGAAAGATATGTTATGTTTACTAATAACATGTCCTACAGAAAAATAGCTGCACATATATAATGTTTAACTAGAGATTTGGGATAACAAATGAACTCTAAACTAAACCAAACTTATGTAATTTGAAATATGTGTGAACCTAGTTTTCAAAACAGAAAATCATTCTTATAAAGAGTTTGTATAGAGAAAGATATGTTATATTTACTAACAATATGTCCTGTAGAAAAACTGCTGCACATGTATAATATTTAACTGGAGATTTGGGATAACAAGTGAACTCCAAACTGAACCAAACTTATGTCATTTGAAAGATGTGTGAATCTAGTTTTTAAAACAGAAAACCATTTGTAAAAATAGTTTTTTTAGAGAAAGGTATGCTTGTTTTACTAATAGATATTTCGTCTGTTTTTCCTGCTCGTTTTGTGGAGTTGTGTTGCGCCGTTTTGAGGTGCGTTCGCAGAGTTTTGAGCCGCTTGATGTTATACGTATAGTCATGAATATGTTATGTTAGACATTTAAGAATCCCAAGGGGATTATGATAAATTTTTATTTGATTATATTGATTTAGATATAGTTCATATACATGCTGGATGTCGTTGATGAGCACAGCTCATTACTATATGGGATAGTGCGTCGACACACCAGATATACACGGTTTATACATGAGGTAACTATCGTTGATGAGTATAGCTCAGTATTATATGGGATAGTGCATCGATATTCCAAAGATACAAAGATTTACATGAGGTGGATATTGTTGATGAGCTAGGTTCAGTATTACATGAGGTAGTGTGTCGATATTCCATATGTACAAGCCATTGAGTTGGATTTTAGGAGGCTTGATCTAGCCGTCTATCCCACACTAGGGTGCGATGAGGCTCGTGAGCCGTATTTCTAGGATGCCTATTTGGTAGTCCCTCCCGCACTCATGTTACGCACTGAGATTACAATGAGACTAATGAGCCGTGTACACAGTTCAGTATACCTACATGGTAGTCCGTTGTACTGAGACAATTACTTGATAGCCTAAGTATGGTAGATGTCGATTATGAATACGACTTATCATTGAACTATATAACTGAGATACGTTACTTTTGAAAGTATACAAAATCATGTGTTGGTATTTTATTCTATCTCTCTAGTGATAGTGAAAGATATTATAAATACCATGTGTTGATATCTTATTTCTTTTACTGTCTTTTTTACTTCTTAGTTGGGATCAATGATTAGAGATTCACAACTTGAGACTTATGATATATACATGAGGGTTTCCTTATTTGGATTATTTCACTCGACGTACCAGTCTCGTGTTATGGATTTCTAATTGTTGGTTTTATTAGATCGGTATTAATGTTTAGATATCTACAATTTGAAACATATGGTATATATATGAGGGTTTCCTTGTTTGGATTATTTCGCTCGACGTACTACGTCTCATGTTGTAGGTTTCTAAATGTTAATCCCACTTAGATACGTGAAAAATAAATCTAGGTAGACTATGCTTAATAGATAGAGCCTCCACTCCATCTAGCAGCCCTTCCCCTGGGGGCGGATGGAGGTAATCTTACTGTAGTGCTCTAACGTTCTTATTATTGTTTCTTTTTCTTTTAAAAATACCCTTTCAGGTAGCTCAGAGTTCCGGAGAGCCGTAGGGTGACAGAGTTCTGGCATAGTCGCCTTCGCGTAGTTTTACTTGTAGAGACTCCACTGTAGTTTTACTTGTAGAGCCGTAGGGTGACAGAGTTCTGGCATAGTCGCCTTCGCGTAGTTTTACTTGTAGAGCCGTAGGGTGATAGAGTTCTGGCATAGTCGCCTTCGCGTAGTTTTACTTGTAGAGACTCCATTGTAGTTTTGAGTTTTACCCAAACATTAGAGTTACGCCTTCAGTAGAAATGAAACTAGAAATGTAACTGTCACTGTAATTGTCGGTACCACCGAAAATGTAAGTATGAATACTGACTTCAAAACGCAGATAACTAGCAATGCAACTATTAATGTTATTATTCCAACTAGATTGAGTATCATACATGTAATGATAATAGTAGTGATTGTTACTCTTAGACCTACTATTCAAATAATTGGGGAAAAAACTTTCTAGTTCACTCAGAAAAAAACTATTATATTCATATTGTAAATGCAGTGTGCCTTAGTACGATTTTTAGTTGATTCATGTTAAGACATTTCCATTATTCAGATATTAGATGTATTATAGTTGAGACATGATTCTTTTCATTTATGAGATATCTCTTCTATATCATGTCTATTACATTCATTCCCTTTATTTTGCATGTTTGTACCTACACTTCTATTTGATTCTACTAGATGATACTACTGTGATTGGTGAAACATGTTTATGCACAGTGTGGGTGCATGGTAGGTTTGACATCTCTGGTTTCACATTGGACTGTAGCCTTGTGTGAACTCAGGGGCATCACAGTTGGTATCAGAGCTCTAGTTCCAGCATCCTAGGATCATTCATGTGTCGAGTCGTGGAGTTAGTATAGAGTTTACTAGGAATCATGTATAGAGTCCGCTAGGAATTCCTAGAATGAGTGAGGACATTATATACATATATTCGAAAATTTACCAAAAAAAATTTTTTGTTGACAACTACCTTACTTTGATTGAAAAGTAAATGCATGAATGATAATTGATACGATTTTTCCTATTAGTATATGTTATGTTATTTATGATCGGGATCTCACTTACTGTGTCAAATAAGCTCTCATCTTGGTATTATAAACATTGGAACGAGGACGTGGTCGAGGTAAAGCTTGTACCCAGAGAGCTGGGCAAGTAGAGCCTGAGCCAAAGTAGGCTCCAAAGTATCTGATCGACTTGGTAACACCGATTACAGAAGCAGAGACTAGCAACACCCGAGGAGTGAGTAACAAGCAAGATTTTACTCTCTGAAGTTCCACCACCAGTTATACCAACCGTACCTATTGAAGAGGTAATGCTGAAGGTCTCACAATCGCCACATCCAGCTATTAATAGAGTCGCGGAATAGGAAGCTTGGCTCGGTAAGATTGAGGAAGATATTAGAAGTTGGGAGCACAAAAATTTTAGGGCACATCAGATTCAGTTACAACCTATAAATAGAGGAAATATGTGGGAAATACTTTTAGATTTACTTAATGTTGACTCAGTACATAGGCGGAGATTAGTTATATTCAGCTTAAAGGATGACGCCGGAGGATAGCATCGATTCTAGTTATGCCGGAGCAGCGAATGATAATTTCATAGAAGGATTTTATCTACTATTTCGGGAAGCAGCTAGACCTAACCCGATTGGGGCAGAGAGACGTACTAAGAGTTAATTTTGAAAGTAGGATTGTCCGGAGACCATGGCAAGGACAATAAACCTTTTGTAAGACTGTGAGAAACCCAGCAATGGGGTAAGGATTTTTTTATCACCACCAGTAGATCAATGGTCAGGGTCAATAGTCGCAGGGCTACGGTTACGGCCAGTAGCAGAAGATCGAGGCACCACCTACCAGTCTGAGGATAGAGGGACCAACATGCCAGATTTGCGCTATCCAGGAAATTCCTAAGAGATAGATAGTCCTATAAATTCTACTTCCAGTAACATAGCAGTCACCAGCCACTGGCAGAGTTTATGCAATCGTACCGCGTGATCATGGTGCGAGCGGAGCTTTCTTAGTGATTATTCTTTTCCAGCTCGGATCTTGTTCGATTCAGAAGCTTCTCATTCTTTATCTCTCATACATTCATGGATAGGTTTCAGCTAGTTGCACATCCTTTAGATGTATCGTTATTCGTTTTTACTTCTTTAGGGGAGATGTCCCTATTAAGGGAGGTGTCCCTATTAGGGAGTGGTCATAGGAGATGTGTCATCAATGTAGACGAGTCCGAATTTATCATAGATCTAATCATTTTGCAGATGACGGTGTTCGACCATTTTCGGTATGGATTAGCTATCATCCTACCATGTTTTATGTTAGTATG
>BQKN01065469.1:599962-626994 GCA_022839385.1 Asparagus kiusianus
GAGGTTGAGCGACGAGGGTAGGGGGTGGATTCGAGTAGAGAGAACGAGAGAGAGAGAGAGAGAGCGTCTGGCGGGGCGAGGTCGGAAGTCGGCTGAGGGTGGTGGTCAGGCGACGGGGGTCGGGGGTTCGTGGTCGGGCCGACGGGGTGGAGGCGGCGGAGGTCGGGGTGAACAGGGGGAGGTGGTTGGCGTGGTGATGGGTTCAGGGAGAAAGAGAGGAGAGTGATGATGGTGGCGGCGTAGTGAACAAGAGAGAGGGTTGGTTACACACACACACACACACACACACACACACACACATATATATATAGTATAAAATTAGGGTTAGGGTTTAAAATGAAAATAATTAACTTTGGTTACTTAAAAATTAGACTAATTACATAATAAGTATCTACAAATAAAAACGTACATGTTGTGCTAACACAACAGTTGATACGAAATAGTCGAAATATACCCATATTATATAATTAAACGAGAATAATTAATAATAAAAATATATTTACTTATTTTTAAAATCAAATAATTATGCGATAATTATATACAAAGTAAAACGTACAAGTTATATTAATACGACAGATAATATGTAACAGTAGAAATAATACAGCAAATTATACACAAAAATACGTAATTAATAATACAAAGTATTATATGAAATAATACGTAATAATATTAATAATACAACATATTATTTAAAATAATACGTAATAGTACTGATAACATAACAAATTAATTCTAGAAAATTTTACTGCACGAAATAAATTTATAAATATTAAAACCATTTAAATAAATATAAAATTTGGTTTTTAAATCGTAGAAAATTCTAGAAAATCAAGAAAAATACAAATACTCTTTAAAAAATAATAATTAAATATTTTAAAATACTAGAAAATTATTTTAACTAGTATCAAAAATTCATGGTCCTTACAGTCTCAGAGTACAAGGATGTCTTTCAGGACATACCGGGTTTACCTCCAGTGAGAGAGGTCAAGTTTTTGCATCGAGTTGCAGTCAGGTACGGTACTAATATCCCGAGCACCCTATCGTATGGCACCTGCTGAGATGAGGGAGCTACAGACCCAGTTAGACGAGTTGTTGTCTCAGGGTTTTAGTCACCGGAGTCATTCTCCATGGGGGGCGCCAGTCCTTTTCGTGAAGAAGAAGGACGGTGATATGCATCTTTGTATAGATTATCGGGAGTTGAACAAGGTCACTATCCGGACCAGGTATCCATTATCGAGGATTGATGACTTGTTCGACTAGCTGCAGGGAGTGCAGCACTTCTCAAAGATTTATCTTCGTTCTGGCTATCATTAGTTACGGGTTCGGAAGATGGATATTCCCAAGACCACCTTTCTGACTCGTTACGGGTCTTTCGAATTCTTTGTCATACCATTTGGTCTGACCAATGCACCCGTGGTATTCATGGATTTGATGAACCGGGTTTTTCGTCTATACTTGACCTAGTTCGTGATCATTTTTATTAATGACATCCTTATATATTCGAGATTGGAGGTAGAGGACGAACAACATCTTCGTTTGGCGTTGCAGTCATTGCGGGAGCATCAGTTGTACTCAAGTTCAGCAAGTGCAAGTTTTAGCTTTCTGAAGTCAGATTTTTGGGCCATGTTATTAGCCAGGAAGGTATTACAATAGACCCAGCTAAGGTGGAGGCCGTACTAGATTAGGAACCACCGAAAATAGCTACAGATATTCATAGTTTCCTTAGATTAGCAGGCTATTATAGAAAGTTCATTCAGGACTTCTTGAAAATTTGCGACGCCGCTTACACGTTTTACAAAAAAGGGTGTACAGTTTGTTTGGGGCACGAAGTGCCAGGAGGCCTTTAAGACTTTGAAGACTAAGTTTCCGAGCGGTGATAAGACCATTGTCATCTACACAAATGCACCATTATCGGGTCTAGGGGTATTTTGATACAGACCTAAAGAGTAGTAGAATATATTTAATGATAGTTAAGGACGCATGAGCAGAACTATCCCACGCACGACTTGGAGCTAGCAGCAGTAGTCTTTCCATTGAAGACATGGAGACACTACTTGTACGGGGTACAGTTTGAGCTATTCACAGATTATCAGAGCTTGAAGTACCTCTTCTCTCAGAAGGAACTAAATCAGAGACATCGACGATGGGTTGAGTTCATTAAGGATTATGAGTTCGCGATTCAGTATCACCCGGGGGAGGCGAATGTCGTAGTAGACGCATTGAGTAGGAAGCATCGTCACAGGATTGCAGCTTTGAGATGCTCATTATATCGAGATCTCCACACACTTAGCCAGTTGACTTTAGACCGGAGATTGGCGTGAGCAGCATATTTTTGGGTGCTTTATCCGTACAGTCATCTTGGAGTGATAGAGTGGTCAGAGCTCAGTTGGACGACTCTTGGATTCAAGCTCGAAAGGGAGAGATTTCCAAAGAGCCAGAGGCTGATTGGACCGTTGGAGCAGATGGGGGACTTTGGATGAAGGGCCGATTAGTAATACCAGCTAATGCTCAGCTGAAGAAGGATTTATACGATAAAATGCATCGTACCAGGTATACAGTGCATCCAGGCACAACGAAGATATACAAGGATCTGAAGAGACATTTTTGGTGGAGCGGCATGCGTAGAGAGATTACAGAATATGTAGCTAAGTGCTTTACCTGCCAACAAGTGAAGGCAGAACATCAGAGACTGGCAGGAACCCTACAGCCTTTACCCATTCCGAATTGGAAGTTGACAGATATTTCTATGGACTTCATTATAGGATAGCCGAGATCGAAGAAAGGAAATTATTCAGTTTGGGTGGTAGTAGATCGGTTGACAAAGTCAGCACATTTCATACCAGTAAAGATGACATACACGGCAGAGACGTATGCACGGATATTTTGAAGGAAATACATGCTAAATACATGCAAAATACGCAACGGAAGACTATATGTATAATTATGCTATGCATGTAGAGAGCATGAAATACATTATAGGACCATCCTAATTAAATCTAACAAGATCCCTATATTAAAGAGAACATACAAGGTTATAAAGTCATACTTTTGAAGCGTGATTCGATGGAAGATCGAACAACCCTTAACTCTTGCTCCTTGTAGTAGTAAATCTCCTCGTAGTGGATCTCCAAGTCTTCAAGTGAGCTTGATAAAATCGGAGTCTTCTTGAGACACAAGGCAAGATGTCCACCCCGGGGTACTTTAAAATCCTACAACTTCCTCTTACTCAAGATTGCTAGAATTTAGTAAGAGGAGAGCTCTCTTTTATTCTCTTATGGAAAAACCACTTAGCCAATTTTTCATTAACCTTTCCATAAGAAAGAGAGCTTATATTTATAGAGTGAAAATGTGTTCATGACATGAATGACTCATCCTATGAGTCATGCAATGAATCACCAAATATCAATGATTAATTTAGTGAATCATGCAATGAATCATCTTATGAATCATTACATTTCAAAACCATGTGCTAATAAACCATGTGCTCAAACCATACCACTAAATGACTCATCTCATGACTCATTATACATGGTATGTGTATTTCATAAATGAGAATACCAAATCAATATTGTATTTCATAAATACGATATTTTATAATTTTCCAATCATTGATTAATAAGTCATCATATGATCAAAAAGTCAATGAGTTGACCAAAAGTCAATTGTTGACCAAAAAGCCAACTAGTTGACTAAAAGTTAACTTTATAGGAAAAATAGTAGAATTCATTTCTTAAGCACATAGCATTCTGATTTTACCGATATACATAACCGTTTATGTGTATCCGGTAAAATCATATATGTGTATCAATCATACACATCACTCTATAAATTGTGTTTCATAGGATTCAAGTACGCGCTTGGTGTGACTCTAGGGCCCAACTTAAGAACTCGATAGTGGATCATATCCACAAGTTTGTTTGTTGGAAATTTGCAGTAAAAAGACAATGAAAGAAAATTTGACTTGTATTCTCTCAAAATCAATTACAATTTGGATTCCGATTACAAAAGAGAGGAAAATGAATTTGATTCTCTCCTTTGTTTAAGACTGGGTTCTTCTTGGTAGCGATGGAGTGCTTCCTTCGATTGATCGCGTCGAACTTGCTCTCCGTTGACGATCCGACCGTGCTATCTCACTGGAACGATTGATTAATGTGATGAATTCGGTGTAGAACTCTCGATGAGTGTAAAGAACTCGTAATGAGTTGAGAACTCTAAAGAGAGTTGTTGAGAACCGAATAACTGGTTTGATATGATTAACTTGCGTTGCAAGCTTAATCACGAACTCTTAAATGAGTTTCAGAACTCAGAGTGAGTTGGAACTCTGTAACAGAGTTGTTAGAACCGAAAATTCGGTTAATAGCCAAGTTGATTCTCCACTGATGAAGGGATCCTCTGAGATTTACTGATCTTCAAAAATCTCCTTCTCCGTGTTGTTGAACTGCCCAGATTTGTTAACCTTAGGCGGTTTTTGATGCCAGCTCCTTCAACCTTTTACGGTTTTGTTGCTGAAACCGATCAACCAACCAATCACGACCAACCCCTTACTCAGTTGAGTAAGTCGGTTATTTATATGGGGATTAGGGGTATAACCAATCCCTAAATCTGCTCCTAAGTGGGCGAAAATCCCTCAGAACGTGGGATAACAGTTTTAAAGCCGTTCGATTAGTGTTTGAATGAGTCATACGCCTGATCTGGCGTTATTGACCTTAACTCTGCGTTTAAGGCTTGAGACGCAGAGTTAAACCTTTGTCAAAGGTTGGAAACGCACAGGCCTCATGCGTTCTGGACTTTGGAGACGCATAGGTCACTTGTGCATTGAAATCAACTCTGTGTCAAGAGTTTAGGACTCATAATTGAGTCTGTTGAAGAACGCACGTTATGTGTGCGTTTTGGTGCTTTTAACTCTGCGTCGCAGAGTTGACTGTCTGTTGGAGAACGCACAGTTTGTGTGCGTTTCGAATTTGAGAAATGCAGAAGTGAACTTCTGCATTTGATAGAGGTTGTTGACTTGTAACCTCTTCTATTATGACATTGCAAAAGCTATTGTTTACTGATCTTTGACTGAGATATGAGAGTCGTCAGATTGTAACTCTCACCATCGGTTGTGAAGGCCACTGAATAGAGTTTTCATCAGCTGTCGGAAGTGTCGTCAAATTGTAACTCTTCTCGATCTGTGTGAAAAGTCTTCTACTTGCAGCTTTCGATTGTCGGCGTGAAAACTATTTGATTGTAGCTTTCGTCGTGAGAGCTAGTCGGGAATCAACATCCATAGTGTCTTTTAGACGAATATTTGCCCACAGCTCTCTACCAAGTAACTCACCAGCTAAGTCCAACCTTTTATTTCTAAAATCATTACACTGCTCATCAGCATTCCTAATAGTTGATAATATAATATTAATCATGCTGTTGTCGTAGCCATCAAGATCAATCATCTCAGGCGTGAAGCCATGTTTGTGGTGATTGTGGAGTTGCGAATGCAGTGATTAGAAAGTCGCCTGATTGTGACTTCCATTGTCGGAACTTGATAGGGATCAGCTATCCATTGTAATTTTTAGACAGCCTACAAAGTACAACAGAGGTGCTAGCTACACATAAAGACTACCCGGGTATAAGTTGTGATAAATATCTGTAAGATGCTTACACAATTTTATCAGGACCACTCAGTGATAATGCCGTACTGTCCGGTCTCTTCGTCAGACCATGTCAAACTATTAAGCCTAGGGTATGGAAAATTGTCAAACCCTAATTGCTCAATTAGTGTTTGTAGATATTAAACTCATAACCTATAAGATCAAACTGATAATCAGTTTATCTTATTTACCTCGGCCAAGGATTTCCAGGTTATAGTTATATCAAACAATCTTATGACATCAACCCCTTATACTGGGAGAGACGAATCCCTTCTTGGCATCTCAATATCTACTTATGTCTCGGGATGTACCCAACAAGAACCGTTATGCACAATTCAATAAGAACCATGGTTAGGTAAAAGTCTAAATACATCTTTACTGACATATAAGATATTGCACTCATGCCTCAGGTCAAGAGACTACTATGTACTATATCACTTGAGAACTTCTATTTGACAGTTAAGTATATTATCAACTAGATGTTCTCGGCGAGTTATTCAGTTAACTCATTCACTAATGAGTCATCTGTATACTGTATCTTGATGTCTCACATCAATGATCTAAGAGATTGATCATCTCCTTCAAAAGGAAAAATAGAGCATACACTAGTCTTAACCAAAGTGATGATATCCTATCTCAACACTTCATCAACTAGGAACATTTTAGAATATACGTTACCGACTAATCAGATCTCTTCATTACGATCACTATCCGAAATGTCTAATAGTCTAGTATCATTCTAAGGACTTTATCTGTATTTAAAAATACCAGATAAATCTGACCAAAATAGCATACTATTATTTTGAACAAGGATGTTATATTCATATAGGTCCTGTTACAATATACAATTATTGCCTGTAGGGCACCTATATCTAACAAACTCCCACTTGCACTAAGGCCAATCATTGTAGTATCTAATACCCAATAGCTCAACAAGTTTCTTAAATTGTGAACGAGCAATTGCCTTTGTGAATGGAACTGCTATATTATCTTTTGTGTCTACTCTTTCAATCTTGATCTCCCGGCGATCAACTATCTCCCTGATCATGTGATACTTCCTCAGAATGTGTCTGGACTTATGGTGAGATCGAGGTTCCTTTGTTAGAGCTATTGCAGCATTATTATCACAGTATAAAGGTACTGGATCTTTAATGATGAGAACAACTTCCAACTCTAAAAGGAACTTCCTCATCCAGACAGCTTCTTTAGCTGCATCATTGGCTGCAATGTATTCGGCTTCCATAGTAGAGTCTGCTACTGTGTCCTGCTTGGAAATTTTCCAACTGACAGCCCCTCTATTGAGGGTAAAAACATATCCTGAAACAGATTTACTATCATCGATATCACTCTGAAAGCTAGAGTCGGAAAAAGCCTCCATTCGGAGGTCACTTTTACCGTATATCAAAAATAACTCCTTAGTCCTTTTAAGGTACTTAAGTATATTCTTGACCGCTTTCCAGTGCTCTTCTCCATGATTAGATTGGTATTTACTTGCCAAACTGAGTGAATAAGCGATATCCGGTCTAGTACATAACATGGCATACATGATCGATCCTACTGCCGAGGCATAAGGAATTAGACTCATGCGTTTCCTCTCTTCATCAGTCTGGGGAGACATCTTTTTAGAGAGCGAGATTCCAGGAGATGCAGGTACAAAACCTTTCTTGGAATTTTCCATCCTAAACCGCTTTAGCACTTTGCCAATGTATCTAGATTGAGATAATCCTAATATCCTTTTAGATCTATCTCTATAGATCTGAATACCCAGTATACAGGATGATTCACCCAAATCTTTCATGGAAAATCTTTTTGATAGCTAAATTTTAACCGCTTGTAATGACGGTATGTCATTACCGATTAAGAGTATATTGTCTACATACAAAATAAGAAACGATACTATACTCCCAATTATCCTTTTATACACACATGGTTCATCTGGATTTTTGATAAAACCAAACTCTTTGATAGCATCATCAAAACAGATGTCCCATCTCCGCGATGCTTGCTTCAGTCCATAAATGGATTTAAGCAATCTACATGCTTTTTCACTGCTCCCACTGACTACAAAACCCTCTGGTTGCATTATATATATGCACTCTTCTAAATCACCATTTAGAAATGTAGTTTTGACATCCATTTACCAGATCTCGTAGTCACAGTGAGCAGCTATAGCAAGTAGGATCCGAATAGACTTTAGCATAGCTACTGGAGAAAAGGTTTCATCGTAGTCCAAACCAGGTCTTTGACGAAAACCTTTAGCTATCAGTTTAGCTTTAAAAGTTTCTACTTTCCCATCTACACCCAACTTTTTCTTAAACAACCATTTGCAACCTATGGGTATCAGCCCTTTGGGAGCATTGTCTAAGATCCATACTTTGTTGGTGTACATAGAGTCTATTTCGGATTTCATTGCATCATGCCAAGCAACAGAGTCCCTACTCTGAGATGCTTGCTGATAACTCAAAGGTTCGTCATCATCTATGACGTGATCTAATATGCTACCTTCAATGAGAAAATCATATTGTCTCTTAGGTACATGAGATCTCCTTGGATATCTATGGAGTGGTTGTGCTTCTTCTGGTACAACTGAATTTTTCTGGTTCTACTAATTTATCAGTATTGATTTGTATATCTAAAATTTCTTCTAGTTCTACCATGCTCCCACTAATTTGTTTTTCAAGAAATTCCTTCTCCAAGAAGGTAGCATACCGAGAAACAATTATCTTTTGTTCATCGATGTGGTAGAATTGATATCCTTGGGAATTCTTTGGATATCCTACAAATTTACACAATACTGATCATGCCTCTAACTTTTTGGGATCTTGCTTTTTTACATAAGCATGACATCCTCAAATCTTAATATAATTAAGATGTGGTTTCATCCCATACCATATCTTATATGGAGGTTTAGGCACTGCTTTAGTTGGAACTTTATTCAGTAAGTGTGCTGCTGTTTCCAACGCATACCCCAGAATGAAAAAGGTAACTCATCGTTACTCATCATGGAACGTACCATATCTAATAGGGTATGATTCCTCCTTTCTGACACGCCGTTAAGCTGTGGTGTAAAGGGTGGGGTAACCTGAGAGAGAATCTCATTCTCTTTTAAAAACTCTAAGAATTCTGAGCTCAAGTATTCTCCTCCTCGATCCGATCGAAGAATTTTAACTTTCTTGCTTGTTTGATTCTCTACTTCATTTTTATACTTAATAAATTTCTCAAATGCTTCAGACTTGTGTTTCATTAAAAACACATGTCCAAATCTTGAAAAATGATCAGTAAAAGTAATAAAGTAGGAGTAGCCACCTCTGGCCATTGTAAATATAGGACCACATACATCACTATGTATCAGTCCTAAGAGTTCTGTAACTCTTGCTCCAGTTCCCTTAAATGGAGTCTTAGTCATTTTACCTTTAAGACAAGACTTGCAAGTATCATAAGACTCAAAGTCAAATGGATCTAAATATCCATGCTTATGTTGCTCGCCAAGTCTTTCCTTATTAATATGACTAAGTCTACAATGCCATAAGAAAGCGTCGTTCACAACTGAGTGCTTTCTTTTATTAGTGTGATGAGTATTCAGAATTGTGTTTTGATTAAGAATATATATGCCATTACACAATGTTCCATAAGCAATCAACTTTTGATTAAATATGATATTCATAACATTATTCTCCAACTTAAATATATATCCATCTCTATCTAATAAAGATACGGATATTATATTACACATCATAGTTGGTACAAAATAGCAGCTATTCAAAATCAAAACGTTTCCATTTGGTAAAGATAGATGAAAATCCCCTATTGCAAGTGCTGCAACTATTACACCATTACCAACTTGTAGGGTCATCTCTCCAAGTCCAAGTTTTCTATAGCTTCTCAATCCTTATAACAAATTACAGATGTGGGATCCTGATCCGGTATCTAATACCCAAGATGTAGGATTTATAGAAAAACAATTCTGAGTAACAAACACACCTGAAGATGAAGCAACAACTTGCTTATTCTTGATGTGTGAGGCTAAGAATTCTGGGTAGTTTCCTTTAACATTTCTCAACCAGTCTATGAAATTAGGACCGGTTAACTTATTCTGTTGTGATATGATTTTTAAGCCAGACATAATGGCCTGAAAGAGAGAGAGAAGATTATTTTAGTAGATGTTCAATAGATAAAATAGATTTGGTTTATTTTTATCTAAGTTATGTCTCCCACTATTTTTCAAGTCCCTCTAAACCTTATAAGAGATGATCGGAAAACAACCACTTATTTTCAAGTGGGATCAAGATCCAATTATCATTGAATGTATCAACCTTAACGAAAGCCAACAAATTGATACACTCAATAATTGGTAGACAACTTTTGTCTTTTACACTCTTGTAATTCTTGATATGATTTTACCCCTAGTCTTTTATGACCTTGACGATAGCCAACAAATCATAAAAACTAGTCAAGTTTGGACCCATCATTTCTTGACTGGCTCAAATTTAACTTATGCAAACTCTTGACGAAAGCCAACAAAGTCGCATAACCAATTTAAGCTATCCTTATATCTTATATACAGATGAATACTACTTAGCCATAGAATAGTATTGCCTTGACGATAGCCAACAAACAAAGTATTTATAAGCTTAGTAGTATTCAACTGAAATGATGGAGGGCTACGGACGATTTCATAAATCTTTTACCGTAATCAAACTTGATATAGTTAAAAGATTCTCTATATTTATACTTGTAATAATTAAACTAGCCAGGAAAGTGCAAGATTAGTGGGAGGGTTCCGAGCTATTCACCGGGAATATTCATCAGATCTTAATTAAGTAACCACCGCTCTTTAAGACTATAACGTGAAAGATTGGGCATCACCCCTTATCTTAAGTTGGGCATCACCCCATGAGTTATATCTCATAATCACTTTCCTAGACACTAGTTAAAAGTTCGTTCTAAATACATCTCTTTTAACTGCTTTAGGTTTTTTTATCCTTCACACTAGCACTATGTTAATGTCAATCTCACCACTCTATGGTCAATAAACTCTTATTGCCATGTCTCACAAAGTTTAAAATGAGTTTTTATAATAAAAACTATTCTCTAATGAGATAGAGATATAAACTTTGTAGAATATAGCACCCAATTATATTAACATCTACAATTAGGGCATAACCAACATATCAACATATGTAAAAGCAATATGGAATGGTAGTGGACAACTAAAGGAATAAAATGCAACTACACTAATTACATTTTGGCAAGCAATTTGCAACTCCTTACATTGCTAGCTCCCTTGCAAATCCTGTATTTTTACATTCACATATACATAGGACGTGCAAGCCCCATTTATAATGAAAAACCATCTCGTAGGATGGGTAATAATATTGCATTGAATGTAAAATAAAAGCCATAAATGAAATAACTAAACTAAATAACCATACCCCCCCACACCCGAACAAGGGCCTATACCCATAGGCGTAGCCCATGATCGGTGAGCAAGTGATAAAACCCATAGGAGTAGCCCATGCTCGGGGAGGGAAGAGGTCAAAAATAATATTGTATTTTTAGCTATATTACATCAATACAATAAATGCAAGAGAATCGTTGTCCACTACCATCCACAAACATAACATCCACGCAAGATGATATAAAACATATAACTTAATCAACATTAAGAAATATACATCTATCTAGTTATGCAACAAATTGGAAAACTAGATAACATAGGGATTATCCTAAACTCAAATAGGACTATCATGCTTCTAACATACAACTACACTAGTTGTAAATAAGTATTTTTGTAATTTATACAAGTGTTTTTACTCCTAAAAACATATGAACCAAAAATCACATTTTTGAATCAACAACAGGTATAATTAATTACAAAACAACTTGAATAAATTAACTAGTTTCATTAAAACATCTTTTAATTAAACTAGTAATTAGAAGCAAGAACAAATTCCTCTATGAGTTAGATATGCATGTTAATATTTAATTAGATGGAACCATGGGTTCTGATACTACGAAGGAAATACATGCTAAATACATGCAAAATACGCAACGGAAGACTATATGTATAATTATGCTATGCATGTAGAGCGCATGAAATACATTATAGGACCATCCTAATTAAATCTAACAAGATCCCTATATTAAAGAGAACATACAAGGGTTATAAAGTCATACTTTTGAAGCGTGATTCGATGGAAGATCGAACAACCCCTAACTCTTGCTCCTTGTAGTAGTAAATCTCCTCGTAGTGGATCTCCAAGTCTTCAAGTGAGCTTGATAAAATCGAAGTCTTCTTAAGACACAAGGCAAGATGTCCACCCCGGGGTACTTTAAAATCCTACTACTTCCTCTTACTCAAGATTGCTAGAATTTAGTAAGAGGAGAGCTCTCTTTTATTCTCTTATGGAAAAACCACTTAGCCAATTTTTCATTAACATTTCCATAAGAAAGAGAGCTTATATTTATAGAGTGAAAATGTGTTCATGACATAAATGACTCATCCTATGAGTCATGCAATGAATCACCAAATATCAATGATTAATCTAGTGAGTCATGCAATGAATCATCTTATGAATCATTACATTTTAAAACCATGTGCTAATAAACCATGTGCTCAAACCATACCACTAAATGACTCATCTCATTACTCATCTCATGACTCATTATACATGGTATGTGTATTTCATAAATGAGAATACCAAATTAATATTGTATTTCATAAATACGATATTTTGTAATTTTCCAATCATTGATTAATAAGTCATCATATGATCAAAAAGTCAATGAGTTGACCAAAAGTCAATTGTTGACCAAAAAGTCAACTAGTTGACTAAAAGTTAACTTTATAGGAAAAATACTAGAATTCATTTCTTAAGCACATAGCATTCTGATTTTACCGATATACATAACCGTTTATGTGTATCCGGTAAAATCATATATGCATATCAATCATACGCATCACTCTATAAATTGTGTTTCATAGGATTCAAGTACGTGCTTGGTGTGACTCTAGGGCCCAACTTAAGAACTCGACAGTGGATCATATCCACAAGTACAACAGAGGTGCTAGCTACACATGAAGACTACACGGGTATAAGTTGTGATAAATATCTGCAAGATGCTTACACAATTCTATCAGGACCACTCAGTGATAATACCGTACAGTTCGATCTCTTTGTCAAACCATGTTAAACTATTAAGCCTAGGGTATGGAAAACTGTCAAACCCTAATTGCTCAATTAGTGTTTGTAGATATTAAACTCATAACCTATAAGATCAAACTGACAATCAGTTTATCTTATTTACCTCGGCTAAGGATTTCCTGGTTATAGTTATATCAACCAATCTTATGACATCAACCCCTTATACTGGGAGAGACGAATCCCTTCTTGGCATCTCAATATCTACTTATGTCTCGGGATGTACCCAACAAGAACCGTTATGCACAATTCAATAAGAACCATGGTTAGGTAAAAGTCTAAATACATCTTTACTGACATATAAGATATTACACTCATGCCTCAGGTCAAGAGACTACTATGTACTATATCACTTGAGAACTTCTATTTGACAGTTAAGTATATTACCAACTAGATGTTCTCGGCGAGTCGTTCAGTCAACTCATTCACTAATGAGTCACCTGTATACTGTATCTTGATATCTCACATCAATGATCTAAGAGATTGATCATCTCCTTCAAAAGGAGAAATAAAGAATACACTAGTCTTAACCAAAGTGATGATATCCTATCTCAACACTTCATCAACTAGGAACATTTTAGAATATATGTTACCGACTAATCAGATCTCTTCATTACGATCACTATCCGAAATGTCTGATAGTCTAGTATCATTCTAAGGACTTTATCTGTATTTAAAAATACCAGATAAATCTGACCAAAATAGCATACTATTATTTTGAACAAGGATGTTATATTCATATAGGTCCTGTTACAATATACAATTATTGCCTGCAGGGCACCTATATCTAACATATTTATTCAGGAGATCGTGAAATTACATGGAGTTCCAGAGACGATTGTGTCAGATCGAGGCTCAGTTTTCACTTCACATTTTTGGAGAAGCTTCCAGAACTCTTTCGACAACAGATTATCTTATTCTAGTGTGTTTCACCCGCAGACGGATGGGCAGACGGAGAGAGTGAACCAAATATTGGAGGACATGATGCGGGCATGTGTCATTGATTTCCAGGATAGCTAGGAGGACCACATCCCATTAATTGAATTCGCTTATAATAATAGCTACCAAACGACTATTGGGATGGCATCTTACGAAGCATTGTATGGGAGGCCTTGTAGATCACCTAATTGTTGGGCAGAACCAGAGGACAGCCTATTGCTTGGACCAGAGCTTGTGAGGCAAACTACGGAGAAGGTAGCAATCATTCGAGAGCGCATTCTTGCAACGCAGAGTCGTCAGAAGAGTTATGCAGATTATAGGCGACGACCGTTAGAGTTCCAAATTGGGGACTATGTGTTATTGAAAATATCACCAATGAAGGGAGTTCAATGTTTTGGCAGACGAGGAAAACTTGCCCCGGTGTATATTGGATCATTCCTGATTATTGAGTGCATTGGAACTGTTTCATATCGGCTAGACCTACCAGCATCCATGTCGAGCATACACGATGTTTTTCATGTTTTACTACCTTAGGTCTTTTATCTGCTATTGACACTCCTAAGTCTTCTACTAGTGGTTCTCAACCTTTGACTCCTGATTCTGCACAGCCTGCTCCTTCCACTTCTGGTTCTGGTGCTAGCTCCTTTTCTAGCTCTATGAAACCAGAAGAAATCAACTATCATTGTTGTCATAGGATTCTTAGTGCACTTTGCGGACAACCTTTATGACATATACTATGAGTTCAAAAGTGCAAAAGACCTATGGAATGCTCTTGAAGCAGAATATGGCTATGATGATGCTGGAATTCTGCGTTTCACCTCCTCCTCCTTCAATAAGCTCATGATGGTTGATGACAAGCCCATTAATGAATAAATTCATGAATTCCTAGATTTCCTCCGTCATCTCCAATCAAAAGGAAATACTTTTACTGACGATTATAAAGTTTCCTGATTGATTGATAAACTCCCTCCATCCTGGTCTAGATTTGCTGGAGATCTCCGACACAAGCAAGGAGATCTAACCTTAACTGAAGCCCTCAAGGCTATTCGTATTGAAGACCAGCATAGGCAAAATTCTAACACCAAGAATGAATTAAAAGCTAAAGTAAACTTGGTAGAGGATAAGCCTAATCTAGGAATTTTAAACCCAAAGGGAAGAAATTCAAGAAAAACCAACAATCTTTCAACAAATCTTCCTTCAAATCAAATCCAATTCTTCCAGCCATAAGTCTGATAGAAAGTTCTGCTTTGTCTGTGGTAGAACCAACCATATGGCTCCTAACTGTTTCTTTCGGAAGAAGGAACCGGCTAAACCTGCTCCTAAAGGAAATCCAACAAAGTTAATATGATTGAAATGAATCCAACCTCTTTCAGGTTAGTCTCTTCATCTCATCTTGTAAATTCTATAACTTCTTCCACTGATTGGTATTTAGATTCTGGAGCAAATATCCACGTCTGTAATGATCGCTCTTGGTTTTCAAATTATCAGGAATCAAGTGGAGGAAGCATATGCTTAGCAGATGACTCCACTAAATCAATAATAAGAAGTGGACGTATAGAGCTCACCATGACTTCTGGGAAAGCTCTTCATCTGCAATGCGTTTATCATGTTCAGTTCTAATAAAATTTCTGAGTCTTATGTTATACAAATTGTTGAATCTTGTGATGTCTGGCATGGACGACTTGGACATGTCAATTTTCAAACCTTACAGAGAATGAGTAAATTAAACCTTATTCCCAAATCTTCTCATGATATCTCATCTAAGTGTGAAATCTGTGTTCAAGGGAAACACACTAAAAAACCCTTCAAGTCTACAACTAGAAACTCCGAACCCCTCGAATTAATTCATAGTGATGTGTGTGACTCAAACCGAGTTCTCACCCGAGGGAGTATGAGGTATTTTGTGACTTTTATAGATGATCACTCTAGATATTATTACACCTATCTTCTCAAAACTAAAGATGACGTCTTAGATATATTTAAGGTGTACAAAGCTGAATCTGAGAACCAACTTGTCAGGAACATCAAGATTCTAAGATCTGATCGTGAGGGGGAGTATACCTCAAATCATATGACTGAATATTGCCAAGAACATGGTATTATTCATGAGGTTACTACTCCCTATACACCACAGTCTAACAGAGTAGATGAACGAAAGAATAGAACCCTAATGGATATGGTGAACTGTATGTTACTCAGTTCAGGAGCACCTAAAAATCTCTGGGGTGAAGCTCTTCTTTCTGCTTGCTTCATTCTCAATAGGATTCCCTAAAACAATTCTGATACAACTCCTTATGAATATTGGAAGGGGAGATCTCCTAATTTGAATTTCTTCCGGGTTTAGGGTTGCTTGGCTAAAGTAGCTATTCACGAACCTAAGAAGAAAAAAATTGGTTCTAAGTCTGTAGATGCTGCTTTTATTGGATATGCACTAGATAGCAATGTTAACAGATTTCTAGTCATCAACTCTGAAATCAGTGACATATCCAACAATACCATCATTGAAGCAAGAGATACAGTCTACTTTGAAAACATCTTTCCTTTCAAATCTAAAATCTCAGAAAATCCCAGATCATCCGTTCCTTCTGATCTACCATCCTCCAGTTCTTCTCAACCTCTTGATATTGAACCTCGAAGAAGCAAAAGAGGTAGAATTGAAAAGGACTTTGGAGAAGACTTCTTTACCTTTCTTGTTGAAGGTGATCCAAGTTCATTCTAAGAAGTAATGGATTCACCTGAATTTCCTTTCTGGAAAGAAGCCATTGATAATGAAATTAAATCTATCATGGAAAACCATACTTGGATACTCACTGAGTTACCTCCAGGTTGTAAACCTATTAGTTGTAAGTGGATATTCAAGAAGAAACTCAGAGCTGATGGTTCCATAGATAAATTTAAAGCTAGATTAGTAGCTAAAGGCTATACTCAACAAAAGGGCATTGATTATTTTGATACCTATTCTCCTGTAGCCCGAATCTCAACTATCCGAGTATTATTAGCCTTTGCTGCTATCCATAAGCTAATCATACATTAGATGGATGTCAAGACTGCTTTCCTGAATGGTGATTTAGATGAAGAGATCTATATGCACCAACCTGAAGACCTCATTGTCAAGGGTCAGGAAAACAAAGTCTGTAAGCTTGTTAAATCTTTGTATGGTCTTAAACAAGCTCCTAAACAATGGCACCAGAAATTTGACAACGTCATTGCACAATATGACTTCACTATGAATGAACACGATAAATGTGTCTATCCTAAAGTGATGAACAATGACTATGTCATTCTCTATCTCTATGTTGATTATATCATTATCTTTGGAACAACACTTGAATTAATTTTAAAGCTTAAGGATTATCTTTCCAAAAACTTTGATATGAAAGACTTAGGTCTTGCTGACATGATACTTGGAATGAAAATCTCTAGAGACACTAGAGGAATATCTTTGAGTCTTTCCCATAGCATTGAGAAAATGCTAATCAAATTCAACTTTCATAACTCTAAATCTGTTTCCACACCTTATGATTCTTCTATATCCTTGAAGAAGAATGAATGTGATACTATCTCCCAGCTGAGGTATTCTCAGCTGATTGGATCTCTTCTTTACATATCCAACCGGACCAGACCCGATATAGCCTATGCTGTAGGGAGACTGAGCAGGTATACTAGCAACCCTAGCAAAGATTATTGGACTGCCTTAGAAAGAGTATTCAAATATCTAAAAGGCACAATTGACTATTGCGTGACTTACACTGGTTATCCTAATGCTATAGAAGGGTATAATGATGCCAACTGGGTCACGGATTCGAATAGTATAAAGTCTACATCTGGATATGTATTTCTTTTTGGTGGTGCAGCTGTATCCTAGAAATCTTGTAAGCAAACTGTAATTGCCAGGAGCACCATGGAGTCTGAATCGATTGCTCTTGATACTACTTGTACAGAAGCCGAATGGTTAAAAGATCTTCTCTCTGAACTTCCTTTGGTCCCTAAACCTTCTCCTCCTATTTCCATTTACTCTGATTCTAGATCTACAATAAAGCTTCTAAAGCAAGTACATGTAAATAAAAAACATAACAGACATATTCAAATAAGATATAAGTCTGTACAACACCTATTAGGCAATGTTGTGATCTTGGACTTTGTAAAGTCTGAGAAAAATCTTGCTGACCCTTTGACTAAGGGATTATCCAGGAGTGTGGTTCTGGATTTATCGAGGGAGATGGGGTTAAGCCCATAAATGAGGTCACTGACAGCGGCAACATAACCCTTATTTGAAGACGTTGTCCCAATGTCGGTTCAATGTAGTAGAACAAGCTGAACAAGTGACTCTCGTGTGGAGCATCGATCTAGATATATTTAAATATCATTATGTAGCATTTGCTACTACCCTTTCTCTATGATGACGATGCTCTTATGATATAGCTAGTTAGGCTGAGTTTTACTCTTAATAAGTCCAACTTGTGTATTGTGAGGGGTATTAAATAAACAGTTATAGTACCCTTTGAGGACTTACCTATGTGAGAGGAATCGTGATGGCCGCGGTTAGGAGGGTAGGGCTGACCCTTAGAAACTCTCATGAGTCGTTTTTTTGTGAGCATGACCTTTAACGCTCAACCCGCTTAGCTCAATAGATAAAAACATATTGTGTGTATTTTTACCAATATCTAATCCAAGGGGTCTAATTCAAGGCCTAGTCTATTATGTCCCTTAGGTGACGATGAACTCACTAAGAAAAGGTTTAAAGCCGAAAACTACCTCTCCCGAATTCACGATACGAAAGGTTGCCCAACCTATATTTATTTTGTGATTTATTTATTGATTTATTATTTTTGAATTTTTAGTCAATATTGCCTTTTGGGGGGGACTGTTGGATGCTTTGTTCATGAAAAAGCAATTTTGTATTTGTGAATAGTCCCACATTGAAAAATGAGATGAATAGTATAGGGTATATAATGGTTCTTTCATTATTGGGCTTTGAATAGTATTTTGGGTTTTGTGGGCTTTGCATATCTATCCCACACATGCGCGCGCGTGCATGTACGCCACGCCTCACCACGCCTCGCCCGCACGCACGCGCCACACCACGCCATGCCGCACACGCACACATTTTTTGCTTCTCAAGATTTTATTTTTGCACGTTTTACACGTTTTGTAACGACTGCATGCGGGTAACGGAAGCAAGATTTGTGCGTAACGACCCCTTGGATTCAACGGGTGTTACTCTTCTCCTCACCTATATAAGCAGGCGTGGAGCTCATTCAGAGACACACCAACGAAGAGAAGAATAACTTCTAAGCTCTCTTCTTTCTCTACTCTCATTTCTCGAAGAAATTTTGGCTACATATTTATATTTATATTTTGGGCAACCATTTTCGTCTGAGCATAAGCTCTGTGACTCACGCCCGAGTGCAGAGGCCGACCGATTCTGGGGGTTTTTACCGTTAGGGGAGAGGGGACAAATTATGCCAGAGCGATAGGCGGGTCCTCAATCTTCTAGGACAGTGACATCACGACTGCTCCCGATCAGACTTAAATTTTC
This sequence comes from Asparagus kiusianus, assembly GCA_022839385.1. Taxonomy (NCBI): domain Eukaryota; kingdom Viridiplantae; phylum Streptophyta; class Magnoliopsida; order Asparagales; family Asparagaceae; genus Asparagus; species Asparagus kiusianus. The sequence continues at coordinate 619,273 of BQKN01065469.1, forward strand.
TAACTCTTTAATTTGGATTTTATATTATTATATTCCTGTTTTGATAGCAAATTCAACAGAAGAACTTTGGGCTACTTGGCTTCCCCTGCGTCGCTTCCCTCTTCCCTTATCTTCCTCATCTCCCTCTCCCTCTTAACTGTAGGCGTATAAAATTGCCTATAGGTCCCACAACACAGCTCGACACGGTGATTCGACAAATCAACGAACCATCGAGTGACGAAGCGACGAGGTTAACAAATTACACGCAAACAATGTCAATCGCGTGCGGAATCAATCCAACGGTTCGGGGAGTCAACGAGTCGTCCAACTAAGAATGGACTCGGACGAATCGCGATCGAATCAAGATCAGTTTCGGACTCATACTCAGAAGTGGAATTACTGCCAAATTGGGAATCAAGTCAACAAATTGATTCCAGAACAAGTCAACCACACAAACCGAATCAAGTCCGAACAACGGAGAACCGGAAACATCGGAAAACAACCGAACGACGGAAACCAACACATCCGGGGGACTCGGCCCAAACCGAACCAACCCAGGGTGGCTCGGCTCAAGCCGAGCCACCCTGAGGTGGCCCGACTCCCCCCTCTCTCTTGTGCACAAATGCACAGTTCAGAGAGGCTATAAATAGGAGAGGGGGTTGTTCATTTTGAAAGGTTGGATTTTGGAGGAGGCGAAGCCCTGCAGGATTGAAATCTCAGATCTGATAAAGATTAAAACTTTAAGGCTTCAAGGATTTGTTCATCCGGATCTGGTGCTCAGCGATCGACAACGCCAAATAAGGCAGGAGTTCGAGAGGACCGGATCGGGAGATCTACGTTGCTATACTCCGGATCTAAGCTTGGTTCTTAGATCCCGAGATTGAGTGGTTGTTTCCTTGGTGAAACAATCCCTCCGGCTATTATCTCCCTTGGTGGAATAATACCCGTTATACCACGTAGATCTGCCCGGATCTGGATCTAGCGGTGGTCCACGGCAAATAACCCCGGCGCAGGCAAAGAACCCACCAAAGCGAGTGACCGCAAAACAGAAGCTCGCGATTCGTTCGACAAAGAAGGAAACAAGTTGTAATTTTTCTTCATTTGTATTTTGATTTTCATTGTAACCGGCTCTTATAAAAAGACCGGATCTTTGTAACTCGATAAACGATTATTAAAGTGTACAATGATATCAACAATGAAGAAAGCAACAGATTTTCCCGCGAACAATCTGGCGACCACAGTGGGAGCCACCGATCTCGCTGCCGAGATCGGAGCGTCGCAGCCGCGGATCTTGATCCCGATCATGGAGGAGGTCGAGTACGAGTTCGACTAATAGAAGTTCGAGGAGTACATGTCCTCGTCCAGATCAACCTCCCCCCGCAAGTCCAAGAAGCTCTCCTCCAGGAGAAAAACTCGTTGGTATGAAGATGTCGAAAAAACCAACGAAGATCTCGCCCCACTGGATGCCGAAGCCGCACCGGGTGAGATCTCTCCGATTTCCAACCAGGTCAGATCTGCTCTGGCCAAATCTTCCATTGCCGAGGGCATGGTGACTCTCTCGAAGAGAGCCCGCCAAAGGCAACGTCAACGCCTTGCGAAACAATTCGCAAAGGCGATGGAGTCTGTTGACGGAGTCCGCTACAAGGCGGAGCTGAAAAACAGAAGAGGCAAACAGCCTCAACAACAGATGAACGGCGGCTCTTCCAAGCCACTAACAACGGAATGGGTCCGTGTCAAACGGAACCGTTCAACGCTGGAGGAACGCATTCGCAAGCGTCACGCACTATCAGCGCAGGCACGGGCTCAAGCTGAAGAAGCCCGTAGAAAGCTTCAGAAGGAGGTGACGAAGAAACCGCCACCAACCCGCAAAGTGTGGAGGCCGAAATCCGAAGTGGCAATTCAGGCCAAAGAGCAACCTCTGCAACCTTCGAAGCAGATTCAACCTCCGGCGAACCAAACGAAGCCGCCGATGATTTCCACAACTATTCCGGGAGATCCCACAAAGCCATCCCAGAAAAGGAAGTCAGTCTTGGAGCGCCTCGGTCCACTTCCCGAGGAGCGAAGCGAAGTGCCAATTCGAGAACGTTTGGGCCCGATGAAGAAGTCCCAAACAATTCAACATGTTGGGGGTCGCCGCAACCCTCAACACTTGGAGAAGATCGTGGCACCCAAGCGCACAACTTTGCGCATCGAAGTGCAAGAGCCCGCTAAGAACTCACGCCCACAAAGGCACGTTTCAAGGCGTGTGACTCTGGATGGCCCAAAGAAGGCAATTCGCCCCCAGAAAGAAACATTGTCGTCCGATGACGATAACGTTATACCTGGGAAATCATGCCAACACGCGATAGGTTGCTCCGACTTTCATACGGACGAGCTGTACTATCGTGCTGGGGGTACGAGCAGAGCCAGAAAGAGAAGTCCTCGTAGGCTCGAGACTCAGTGCCCCTGTTCCAAACTCATTCGGGCGGTATTGTCTCAGTGTAATTGCACTAAGACGGTCCCCGAAAGGGTTTCGGTGTTCGAAAGGCTCAGCACTGAGACGCCAAAGCCAAGGCCTAGGCGTTTCCGACGAAGGAGAGCGGTGGTTGAAGACGAAGAATTCCCAAGGGTCACCGCTAATATGACCAACAAGGGGACATTGGCACGGGATGATCTCGAGTCGATTCTGAATGCATCCCAGCGTCTAACCCGTTTGTAGTCTGGAACCATCTCACGAAGAACGTATGGGAGGGTTCGGATAAGACCACCTTCAGAAGATGAGGAATCGGATGCTTGCTCTGCGGTTGCATCTGACAACACTGTATCCAGCGAAGGAGAACCCCGCGAGTCATTCATGATAAGCGCGGAACAAGTGGCCAAGATGCTTGAAGAAGCCATGGCCAAACAACAGGAGAGCTTCAGGCTCGAGATGCAGATGGCCATGCAGACTATGAAAGAGATGCATGACCAACGAATCCAGGCATTGAGGAACCAACAAGGTGAACCAAGCCGCCGTAACCAGGTCGTTCAGGAAGAGGAGCACACGGATACGGATGAAGCTCGCAATGCCAATAATTCCCCCATCAATGCAGGGGGTGGTAATGAGGATGCCAACGAAGATACAAGGGAAAACTTGAAGATCAAAAGCCTCGAGAGCAAAATCAATACCTTGATGTCCGCTCAAGAGGTGAAGAAAACGGGCATTCCTTGTCCATACCCAAGGGAGTGGGAATCAATCCCCTATCCGGCGAAGTTTAGTCTAATCAACTTCACGTCGTTCGATGGGAAAGGTTCCCCCACTCAGCATTTGATTTATTTCAAATCGCACCTGGGTGTTATCTCCGGCAATGAGCCTCTGATGGTGCGGTCATTCGTTAGCACTCTTCGCGGAGCCGCCTTCAATTGGTACCGCCGCCTCAAGCCAGGTAGCGTGAGCAGCTGGGACGATATGGAGACCATGTTCCTCACCAACTTCTTCGACGACGACACCGAGATATCCATCGGAACGTTGCTCGACGAGAAATAAAAGGACGGGGAACCGGTCGAAACCTTCGTCAAGAGGTTCCGGAGCAAAGCGTTGAATTGCCGGGATCCAATCACTGAAGAGTTCATTCTCCAGACTTGCCACAACAACCTCGCATTGGACGTGTTGGAAGCAATAGGGACAGCACCGTCCAACACTTGGAAAGACTTGAAGGTCCGAGGTGAGCAAGCCGAATGCTTCCTCCGAAGGAAGAGAGCCGAGAGGAGTCAATCGACGACAAATCCTCCGAACTCGAACTTCGCCTCCCGTGGTAAAGGAAAGACACCCGCAACGACTGTCGATGCTAATCAAACATCGCAACAGCAGTCCCGGAGGCAGCAAAAGACTTCGGATCAGAGGCCTCAAAAAGAGTACTCCTTCAAGGACGAAGATGTTCCAGCCATCTTCAAATCTCTCCTTGACAATAACAAGATCAAGCTCCCACCGATCACGAATCAGGAGGAAGCTGACGACATTGCGGATCCAAAGTACTGCGCATACCACCGGAGGATCCTTCACCCAACCAAGGCGTGCTTTACACTCAAGAATAGCATCCAAACCTTGGTTGAAGCCGGTGTCATAACGCTAGAGTGAGCCAGTTAAAAACGACAATACTCTGTTTGTTGGAAATTTGCAGTAAAAAGACAATGAAAGAAAATTTGACTTGTATTCTCTCAAAATCAATTACAATTTGGATTCCGATTACAAAAGAGAGGAGAATGAATTTGATTCTCCCCTTTGTTTAATTCTGGGTTCTTCTTGGTAGCGATGGAGTGCTTCCTTCGATTGATCGCGTCGAACTTGCTCTCCGTTGACGATCCGACCGTACTATCTCACTGGAACAATTGACTTGTTTGATGAATTCGGTTTAGAACTCTCAATGAGTATAAAGAACTCGGAACGAGTTGAGAACTCTGAAGAGAGTTGTTGAAAACCGAATAACTGGTTTGATATGATTAACTTACGTCGCAAGCTTAATCACAAACTCTTAAATGAGTTTCAGAACTCAGAGTGAGTTGAAACTCTGTATCAGAGTTGTTAGAACCGAAGATTCGGTTAATAGCCAAGTTGATTCTCCACTAATGGAGGGATTTTCTGAGATTTGATGATCTCCAAAAATCTCCCTCTTCGTGTTGTTGAACTGCCGAGATTTGTTGACTTTAGGCGGTTTTTGATGCCAGCTCTTTCAACCTTCTACGGTTTTGTTGCTGAAACTGATCGACCAACCAAAAATCATCAACCCACCAACCCGACCTTAACCTCAGTTGAGTAAGTCGGTTATTTATAGAGAGATTAGGGCGTAACCAACCCCTCAATCTGCTCCTGAATGAGCGAAAATCCCTCAGAACGTGGGATAACGGTTTTAAAACCGTTCGCCTGCGTGTTTGAACGAGTCATACGCCTGATCTGGCGTTATGGGCCTTAACTCTGCGTCTGAGGGTTGAGACGCAGAGTTAAACCTTTTGACAAAGGTTGAAAACGCACAGGCCGCATGCGTTCTAGAATTAGAAACGCACAGGTCACTTGTGCATTCAACTCTGCGTCAAGAATTTGGGACGCACAGTTGAGTTTGTTAAAGAACGCACATTAAGTATGCGTTTTGGTGATTTTAACTCTGCGTTGCAGAGTTAAGTATCTGCTGGCGAACGCACAGGATATGTGCGTTTGGAATTTAAGAAACGCAGGAATTAACTCTGCGTTTAAGAGAGGTTGTTGACTTGTAACCTCGTCTATTATGATATTGCAAAGGTCATTGCTTATTGATCTTTGCCTGTTATAAGGTATGAGAGTCGTCAATTATAACTCTCACCATCGATTGTGAAGGCCATTAAATAGAATTTTCATCTACTGTCGGAAGCGTCGTCAAATTGTAACTCCTTTCGATCTGTGTGAAAAGTCTTCTATTTGCAGCTTTCGATTGTCAGCGCGAAAGCTATTTGATTGTAGCTTTCATTATGAGAGCTAGTCGGGAATCAACATCCATAGTGTCTTTTAGACGAATATTTGCCCACAGCTCTCTACCAAGTAACTCACCAACTAAGTCCAACCTTTTATTTCTAAAATCATTACACTGCTCATCAGCATCTCTAATAGTTACTAATATAATATTAGTCATGCTGTTGTCGCAGCCATCAAGATCAATCATCTCAGAAATGAAGTCGTGTTCGTGGCGATTGTGGAGTGGTGAATGCAGTGATTAGAAAGTCGTCTGATTGTGACTTCCATTGTCAAAGCTTGACAGGGATCAGCTATCCATTGTGATTTTTTAGACAGCCTACATACTCCGACCGGTATAAGAGTATAAACTGCTTCCTGACACTCCGAAGAGTATATGAGTATAAACTGCTTCTCAAAACTCCGACCGGTATAAGAGTATAAACTGCTTCCTGACACTCCGAAGAGTACATGAGTATAAACTGCTTCTCAATCCTCCGACCGGTATAAGAGGTTAAACTGCTCCCTGATACTCTAATAGGTATATGAGTCTAAACTATTTCCTTTCTTCCACGGGAAGTTCCTGGAGAGTGCCGTGCGTGGTACTCTTAAGGATAACCCGATCGTGCACCCAGTTTTGTAAAGAAAGCTGGGGGTCGATAATTCATGTAACGGGAAGTTCCCGGAAGAATATTAAATATAATATTCTTAGGGATAACCCGATCATTATGAATAAAGTGATAAACACTAAACACTCTTGAAATCACTGACGAATTGTCAGAACCCCGTCTTTGTTAAGTCTTTATCACTTAACATCAGAAACCCCCTTTGAGTAATTTGTACGAACCAACATCTTACAGTAATTTGTACTCTTACTCTCCTTTTTCGCTTGGTCAAACCTTCCTACAGTTAGGACCAAAACCAAATTCCCCTCTCGATTCCTTCAATGAACGAGAGGCCCACAAATCGAACGATCAAACCTTCCTACAGTTAGGATCGTCTCAAACCTCCCGCTTGGTCAAACCTTCCTACAGTTAGGGCCAAAACCAAAATCCCCTCTCGATTCCTTCAATGAACGAGAGGCCCACAAATCGAGCGATCAAACCATCTTACAGTTAGGATCGTTTTAAACCCCCCACTTGGTCAAACCTTCCTACAGTTAGGACCACAACCAAAATCCCCTCTCGATTCCTCCAATGAACGAGAGGTCCGCTTTCAAATCGAGTGATCAAACCTTCCTACAGTTAGGTGTAGGCGTCAAAAAATGCTCAAAGATATCCAAATACCACTCAAAATGACATGGAAAGACAATTTACATGTCATCAAACAACACATGTTGGCGCGGCAGGACATGCTGCCGCGGCCAAGGCGCTGCAAGACATGCTGCCGCGGCAAAGGCGCGGCAGGACATAGTGCCGCGGCCAAAGCGCGTTAGCCAACAGTGCCACGGCTATTATAGAGGGGTTCTGTGGCGGTTACGAGGCAGTTATGTAATAGTTTTTGAAGTCCACGTGGCGACATATCAGAAATAGAACGTGTGCTGACATGGACAAACAGTTAAAACCACGTAAAAAGTGGTTAAAGATCGTGAGAGGACGGTTTCAAACACGATGAAAACGTGCTGGTAACCGCCTCTTTGGCCGCGGCAGCCTATACTGCCGCGCCAACAGCCGCGACAGAGACGACTGCCGCGCCAACAGCCGCGACAGAGACGACTGTCGCGCCTAAAAAGGGAACTTCTTCAACCGCGACACCTCTAGCTGCCGCGCCCAAAGGAAGAGTTGCTGATCGGTTATTTTCTTCAGTTATCGTCCAAAGAGGCTATAAATACCCCTCTAGACACGAAATAAAGGGGGATTCCAACAGAGAACATCAAAGGGGGATCCCAAGAGAGCAGATTTGAGCAAGAGAGAGAGTCTTCATTCCTCACAAACATCCTCAAGAAGCTTTGGGCGATTCCTAGAGATCTAGCTCTGACTTGATCTTTAGAAGAGTGAACATCTTACATCGATAAGATATTCGCTTTAAATTCTTACTTCGATAAACGAAGGAAGAATCCACAAAACCTTCACGATTCAATTAGAATCTGTGAATCGGTGGTCCACGGGCTAACGCACCCCCGGCACAGGCAAAGATCCCACGCAAGCAGCGATCCAAACAACGATCCTGCGTTTGTTTCTAAAAAGTTGTAATTTTTCTTTTGTTGTGTAAAAGAGGTCTTATAAAAAGACTATTTCTTTTGAATTTATTGTAATCGACCGAAGATATAATGAATTCAACAGCGAAACCAACTTTTGACGAAAACA
>BQKN01065469.1:649300-669581 GCA_022839385.1 Asparagus kiusianus
GGGGGGGGGGGTTGGTCCAGATATTTTAAAAATTAAAAGTGAAATGCTTACACATTTTCTGGAGAAGTTTGAGTGTTCTGAGAAGTTGAGGATTCCCCAACGGAGATAGCAGACAAGTTTATGTCCGCAAATCCATTACAACGACAATACTCGAACATCAACCTTAAGTCATCGTCATTATCAATTGCAAAACTGAACTTCTTTTCCCTTTCGGATATGTATTTCAGTGAAAGAGTTTGCAATGGTAGTTTAAGCCTCTGGGACACTTGATATTTCAAGCTAATGATTTCTGTAGACCCGTTGATAACTACGAAAACACCCTCACCCTCTTTGTTGTTTTTTGTGTTTGTAACCATGTAAAGAAGGGATCCATCCGTCATTTTAAAGAAGAGTAGTTAAAAAACAAAGATGATTTATTGAGGGGAATTAAGTGACCACAGAAAGTAGTTGGGGTAAGCAAAGGGGGAGGGCATGAATTTACTGCGGGGGAGGAAGGAAATGGTAATAATTTGGAGGGAAATGAGGGTTTTCCCCTCCAAAACCATATTCTAATCACCATTTAATGCTACGGTACTACCGTTCACTCTCCGATATCAGGCTTGATTGAGTGATCGGCTGCATGAGGGCATTTTGGTGTTTTTTTTTGCATGTCGGGTCACGTGGGGAAGGATTTTGGGGGCTATAAGAATTTCATGATGATTTTGGGAGGCTTAGGGAATGTCGACAAAGTCTTAGGGGCGGGAGGGGGGCACGTGAATTCGTTTTGGGGGCTAGAAGCAATTTTTCCTTATTATTATTTGGATTGCAGGTTTAATTTTGTCGTTTTCATATCATTTGCCAATAAAAATAGATTTTTTCCAAATTTATTTTTTAATGGATAAAAAAAGGTCAATAAAACAGACTGGGCTGCGGCGGCTGCCAGTAGGCTATTATCTAAGCCACTTGGGATCTTGTATTGACTGGCACTAGTGACTAGGCCAATATGCTCATTATGTTCAATGAACGTAACGTCTAATTTTTTTGTACGGGCTTGCTGATGCACGCATCATATTCTTGGGTTATTTAAAGTTGTATAATGTGGTGCACCCGGCACTAATCTTCCATGGATCTTCCTCCATTTCTCTTCACTGTGTTGCTTTTGGCTCTTTCTTCTTCTCATCCCCTCGTAGCAAAATCAAGCCCGCACAATAACTTCACGGACATCGAAGCTCTACTGGCCTTCAAAGCTAATGTCGACGATCCACTCGGCATTCTCTCTTCAAACTGGACTACTAACACCTCCTTCTGCAATTGGGTCGGAGTCACCTGCAGCCGAAGGCACCAGAGAGTTACAGTCCTTTACTTCTACAATATCACTCTCCAAGGAACAATTTCCCCTTTCGTTGGTAACCTCTCCTTCCTCTCTCTTCTCGTTCTTGCCAACGCCAAACTCAGCGGCCCCATCCCCGACAGCCTCGGCCACCTCCCCAGGCTCCAAACTATTGTCCTTCAAGGTAACTATCTTTCGGGCGCGCTTCCTCACAACCTTTTCAATATGACGTCTCTCATCGGACTCTACATAACAACTAACAAACTCTCGGGCTCTCTCCCCGAGATGAATAATCATAGCATCGCTAGCGGCATTCCGCCTCCCCTCCAAGTTATCGCAGTAGATGATAATCAGTTAACTGGTCAGATCCCATCTAGCTTCTCTCGTTTCTTGAACCTCCAAGCTCTTGCTTTGTCATACAACAGGCTCACTGGACCTGTGCCGGCTGACCTCAGCTACTTGCAAGAGCTCAGTTTGCTAGACCTCACCGATAACAACCTCACCGGAAAGATCCCACCCTCACTTGGCAGTCTCACAAGCCTCAGGAGACTGGATGTTCCTGCAAACAACTTGGAAGGGGAAATTCCAAAGCAGCTGGGAAATCTATCAGACCTGCAAGAGCTTCTGTTAGGTGGAAACAAACTGATAGGTTCGATACCTGTATCTCTCTTTAATTTTTCCATGATGAACCATTTTGAATTGGGTGATAACCATCTCACCGGATCGGTGCCTCCTATGCTTGGACAGTCCATGCCGCTACTTAATGTTTTTAACATCGAATTCAACCAGCTTAATGGTGGCATAGACTTCATCACGTCTCTTTCCAACTGCAACAGCCTGCAGAAACTTTCCATTCAACAAAATGAGTTGAGCGGCTCTCTGGCCGACTCTGTTGGGAATCTCTCGATGACTCTTAGGTATTTTATAGCAGGGGCGAACCACATCAAAGGAAACATCTCTCCGGCTTTAGGCAATTTTAGTGGTCTTCTTGCGCTAGATCTTGGGGGGAATGAGTTTGAAGGAGCAATACCACCATCACTTGCTACCCTTCAAAGGCTTCAAAGGTTGTCTCTGGCCAATAACAAAATCAGCATGCCCATCCCAACTGCGCTTGGCATGTTGACAAGCCTGAGTGCTCTAGATTTGGGTGGGAACAAACTATCAGGAGCTATACCGGATTCACTGGGCAATTTAACCGGTCTACAATTCTTATCACTGTACAACAATGCATTATCATCAAAGATTCCTCAGAACTTGTGGAGGTTAAGAAGCCTCATTGATTTTTCCCTATCCCAAAATGCTTTAAATGGTTCAATTCCTCCAGAGATCGGCAACTTGAACACCTTGAACAAGTTGGATTTATCTGAAAACAGGTTTTCAGGTAACATCACCAGTTCTCTAGGGGAGCTGCAGATGATTATATATCTTGATCTTTCCAAAAACTCTTTTGAAGGTCAGATTCCGCAATCATTTGGTGGATTGGTCAGCATCCAGTATTTGAACTTGTCGACTAATTTGCTATCGGGAGACATACCGAAATCCTTAGCAAACTTGCGTTACCTAGATGCTCTTGATCTCTCATTTAACAAGCTTGCAGGACAAATTCCACAAGGTAGAGTGTTTTCAAATGTCACAATACCGTCTTTGGAGGGGAACAAAGCACTATGTGGTGCACCTCAGCTCGACTTTCCACCTTGCTCTACAAGAATTGTTCATTCTCATTCAAGGAATAAACTGCATCTACTGCAATATATCCTCCCTAGCATTTCCCTATTAGTTGTCTTAAGTTGCTTGTTTCTCATATATACAATTCACAGAAGGAGAAAGCAAAGGAACTTGGCTAGTGCAGATTTTCAACCTCCTGGTGAGCATAGAATGATTTCCTACCATGATCTAGCTCGTGCAACCAATAAGTTTAATGAAGCAAACTTATTGGGAAGAGGAAGCTTTGGTTCAGTGTTCAGAGGATGCCTTGATGATGGTTTGGTTGTTGCAGTGAAAGTTTTAAACATGGAAGTTGAAGGGGCGTCAAAAAGTTTTGATGCAGAATGTGCAACTTTAAGTAGTGCACGACATAGAAATTTGATAAAAATCATTAGCGTATGTTCCAGTTTAGACTTTAAAGCTCTAATCATCCAGTTCATGCCAAATGGAAGCCTTGAACAATGGCTCTACTCCGGAAACTGCTGCTTAGATCTGCTGCAAAGATTGAATGTAATGGTGGATGTGTCTTCAGCTCTCGAGTATCTCCACCATCGCCATCCTCAAGTGATACTTCATTGTGATCTCAAGCCAAGTAACATCTTGTTGGATGAAGAAATGGTAGCCCATGTCAGTGACTTTGGCATTGCTAAATTGTTGCTTGGTAATGGCAGATCCATAGCATCGGCAAGCACACCTGGCACTATAGGTTATATTGCTCCAGGTATGAAAATTATTCAAACTAAATTTAATTCAAGAAGGTTCAAACTTGCAAGTTTGACTAGTCTTCTTTTCCCCCTTTTCTAAGTTAGAAAATTTTTGAATGTTGCCTGATTGAAAGTTAGCTAGCTATTATCTTTCATATTCCTACCTTTCTATCTTCCTCTGTTGGTTTTGGAAGTGTGAAGACCGAAACCTGAAATGAAATCAACAATAAAGCTGAAAAATCCAGCTCCGGTCGACCGACAGGCTTGGACCGGTCGACTGAAACGCCTGCAGGCCCAGGAAACACGCTCTGTGTTGGAATATCAAATTAAAATGTTAGAATAAATGAGGTCATAAGTTTAGAAGGGGAAGAGACATAGGTTATGGAAGAATAAGAGTAACTTACTCATTCATGACATTTATCTTTATGGCATTAAAATAGGAGTTTAATTTGTGACTATTGGTATGCCTAGACGTTTTTTGTTTTTGAAGCCTATATAAAGGGCTATTGTAATCCTTGTTTGATATGAAGAAAGAAAATTGAAGAAATATAAGTGAGTTCTTTGTCTTCATTTGAAAGAGTTCTAAGTTCGTAAACTTAAGAGTCATCAGTGGTATCAGAGCCACTTGATCTAATTTTCCTATTCTCTCTTCTTCTCATGGCTACTACAAATAATCTTGTCAATCCTCAAGTGCCCAAATTATTGAAAGATAACTATGAGAGTTGGTCAATCCAAATGAGAGCCTTATTTGGTTCTCAAGAGTTGTGGGAGCTGATCATTGATGGGTTCACGGAACCTACACCAGAAGTAGAAGCCACCTATACCGCCGAAGAGAAGAAGGCTCTCAGAGAACAAAGAAAGAAGGATAGCAAGGCTCGTTTTCTACTCTATCAAGGGTTGGACGAGTCTACCTTTGAGAGAGTTGCCGAAGCAACGACAAGCAAGGAAGCATGGGAAATCCTTGCGACCATCTACAAAGGTGTCGAGCGGGTGAAGCGAATTCGCCTCCAAACTTTGAGGGGCGATCTTGAAGCCGCTCAAATGAAGGATGAAGAACAAATCTCCGATTATTATTCACGATTACTTCTAATTGTGAATAAAATAAGGAGAAATAGAGAGAAGATGGAGGACATCCGAGTAATGGAGAAGTTGCTCCGATCCCTCACATCAAAATTCGAGCACGTGGTGGCGGAAATTGAGGAGTCAAAGAATTTGGAGGAGATCTCAATAGAGGAGCTCTTGGGATCTCTCCAAGTTCATGAACAACGAATGCAAAAGAAGGCTAGTTCCATAGTTTTGGAGCAAGTACTAGAGTCAACATTGACTCTAAGTAATCAAGGTTCACAAGGAAGAGGTCGTGGTCGTGGTCGTGGAAGAGGCAGGGGACGTGGTCCCCAACAGCAAACCACTCAAAATCAAGTGGAGACCCAAAGCTTTAGAGGACGAGGACGAAGCAATCGTGGAAGATCCACACATGGCCGTGGAAGTAACAAGAATGTTCAGTGCTATAACTGTCACAAGTTTGGGCACTATGCTTCAAATTGTTGGCACAAGACTGAAGATCAAACCAATCTTGCCGAAGCAATAAATGATATGGGTAACAACTCTACGCTTCTTCTTGCTAATGATGATTCAAGTATTGAGAATGATGCTTGGTATCTTGACTCGGGTGCTAGCAACCACATGTGCGGGAAGAAAGAACTTTTCATGGAACTCGCAGAAGGAGTTCATGGAAGTGTGAGCCTCGGAGATTCTTCAAAACTCCCGGTTGAAGGCAAAGGGAAGATTAAAATCTATCAAAAGGATGGTAAGCCCGAGTATATTTCCGATGTTTACTATATTCCTAACATGAAAAGTAATATTCTTAGCATCGGTCAATTACTCGGAAAGGGATACAAAGTATATATGGAGAACAACCATCTTTGGTTGAAAAATACAAACGAAGGCCTCATAGCTTGTGTTAAGATGACAAGGAACCGCATGTTCCCCTTGCATCTAAACACGAAAGTCGACAAGTGTTTTCAATGACTCATGGAAAATGAGTCATGGAGGTGGCATCTTCGCTTCGGCCATCTAAACTTCAGCGGTTTGAATATATTGTCTACAGCTGGCATGGTACGAGGTCTACCAACAATTGATCCACCGAATCATATTTGTGAAGGTTGTGTAATCGGCAAGCAACCACGACTTCCTTTTCCCAGTGGAAAATCATGGAGAGCAAGTGCACCATTGCAACTTGTTCACACCGACATCTGCGGACCGATCGATCCCGTCTCTTTGGGAGGTAATAGATATTTTATAACTTTCATTGATGACTTCAGTAGAAAGTTGTGGGTGTACACTCTTAAAGAAAAATCTGCTTCCTTTACTACATTCAAGCATTTTAAAGTTTTAGTTGAAGCAGAGAGCGGGCACAAGCTAAAAATTCTTCGATCTGACCGAGGTGGTGAGTACACCTCAAATCTGTTTCAAGAATATTGCAGGGAGCAAGGTATAAAGAGGCAGTTTACTACTGCCTACACACCACAACAAAATAGCATTGCAGAAAGAAAGAACCGGACTATCCTCGACATGACAAGAACCATGCTCAAAGAAAAGGGATTGCCAAAGCAGTTCTGGGCAGAAGCCGTGGCATGCTCAGCTTATTTGCTCAACCGATGCCCCACAAAGATAGTGAAGAACAAGACATCTCAAGAGGCATGGAGCGGTTATACGCCTAGTGTGGCACACCTACGAATTTTTGGTTGTGTTGCATATGCTCAAGTACCTGAAGTCAAAAGGAAGAAGCTTGACAATCACGGTGAAAAATGCATTTTCATCGGATATAGCGAGGAGTCGAAGGCATACAAGCTCTACAATCCACTAACCAAGAAACTAGTTGTTAGTAGAGACGTTGTCTTTAATGAAGAAGAAGCATGGAACTGGAGCAATAAAGATCAACCCATGGTGAATGAACCTGATGAGTCTCTACATGAGGAAGCATCACTAGATACACCACCATCTCCTCCACACTCTACACCCTCTCCTGCAAGAGGTTCTCCATCTTCTGGGAAAGGTAGTAGCAACGAATCTACACTGCAACGAGGTCCCATCAAAATGAGAAGCCTTAGGGAGATCTATGAGCAGATAGAAGAAGACGAAGAGTCAAATCTCTTCTGCTTATATGCTGATCATGAACCTCTCACCTTTCAAGAAGCCGTAAAAGAAGATTGTTGGCGAACAGCAACGGAGGAGGAGATCCACGCCATCCAAAAGAATGACACTTGGGAGTTGACAACTCTTCCACAAAATCACAAGGCAATAGGGGTCAAGTGGGTTTACAAGATCAAGCGCACAGCAAATGGTGAAGTTGATCGGTACAAGGCGAGGCTTGTAGCGAAAGGTTACAAACAAAAGTACGGCATCGACTATGAAGAAGTCTTTGCTCCGGTTGCTCGACTGGATACGGTGTGACTATTAATTTCACTTGCAGCTCATCACAGGTGGAATATATATCATTTGGATGTCAAGTCAGCATTCCTCAATGGCGTTCTTGAGGAAGAAGTGTACGTGCAACAACCAGAAGGCTTTCTTGTAAAAGGACAAGAAGACAAAGTGTACCATTTGAAGAAAGCCTTGTATGGCTTAAAGCAGGCACCACGGGCGTGGAACGCCCAAATTGATGGTTATCTTCATCAAAACGGCTTCATTAAATGTCCCTATGAACACGCCATCTACATGAAGAGAGACCATAGAGGCGAATTTCTAATGATTTGTCTTTATGTTGATGATTTATTGTACACAGGAAGCAGTACCGAGATGCTTGCTGAATTCAAGGCGGTAATGTTCAATGAATTTGAAATGACGGACAATGGATTGATGTCCTATTTTCTTGGCATTGAAGCGAAGCAGCAACAAGAGGGGATTTTAATATCCCAGAAGAAGTACATGAAGGAGATCTTAGAGAAGTTCAAGATGAATGAATGCAACCCTGTGAACACCCCAGTAGCCATCGGAATGAAGCTATCAAAAGAAGGAGACGGACGTTTCGTGGATTCAACTCTTTTCAAAAGTCTAGTTGGCAGCCTGAGATACTTAACGATCACAAGGCCCGATATTACTTATGGAGTCGGACTTGTGAGTCGCTATATGGAGACACCGAATGAATCTCACTGGCTAGCTGCGAAGAGGATACTAAGGTATATCAAAGGCACACTCAACCTGGGTCTCTTCTATGCATATGATGAAAATGCACAACTAGTTGGTTACTCAGATAGTGACTGGGGAGGTGATCAAGATGAGAGAAAAAGCACCACATGTTATGTCTTCTATCTTGGGTCAACTGCATTTTCATGGACCTCAAAGAAGCAAGGAGTTGTGGCTTTATCTTCATGTGAAGCAGAGTATGTGGCGGCTGCATCTACAGTATGTGAAGCAATTTGGTTGCGAAACATATTAAAGGAGTTGGATCATCCACAAGAAGACTCGACTGTAATTTTTGTGGACAACAAATCAGCCATCCAGCTTGCAAAGAACCCAGTACATCATGGGAGGAGCAAACACATAGATACACGGTTTCATTTTCTCAGAGACCATGTAAAGCAGAAAACCGTTGAACTGAAGCATTGTCACACCACTGAACAAGTAGCAGACATATTCACCAAGCCATTATCAGGTGAAACTTTCATGAGGCTAAGAGACATGCTTGGCATAAAGACATTTTGATTTGAAGGGGCGTGTTGGAATATCAAATTAAAATGTTAGAATAAATGAGGTCATAAGTTTAGAAGGGGAAGAGACATAGGTTATGGAAGAATAAGAGTAACTTACTCATTCATGATATTTATCTTTATGGCATTAAAATAGGAGTTTAATTTGTGACTATTGGTATGCCTAGACGTTTTTTGTTTTTGAAGCCTATATAAAGGGCTATTGTAATCCTTGTTTGATATGAAGAAAGAAAATTGAAGAAATATAAGTGAGTTCTTTGTCTTCATTTGAAAGAGTTCTAAGTTCGTAAACTTAAGAGTCATCACTCTGGCCGGTCGACCGAAGCTTGCTGACGGTCGACCGAGAGTGGTCATCCGATCGACCGACGCTAGGGCACCAGTCGACCGAAACGTGCACGATCAGACTATAAAAAAAATCTGTGTTCTGGCCGGTCGACCGACGTCATTGCATCGATCGACCGACGTCAGATTTTCTAGATTTCCAGTCTGTTTGGGAATTTGTTTTGGGCTGGGATACTATACCTTAAACGTTTTAGGGTTTGACGACACACGAAAAAGAGGGTTTTTGAGAGGACTTTGAGATAGAAATCTCAGAGAGAGAAAAGCCTATTTACGAGCATTGTAATCTTCTTCAATTAATTAAAGATTTTTTGGTATGGCTCCCGAGGACGTAGGCATGTTTGCTGAACCTCATTAAATCTAGTATTTTCCTGTTTTAGCTGTTCTTTCTTGCAAGTTTTTTCTTTTATTTGCTGTGATTTCTTGCTTGCTTACTTTCGACACAAGATCTGGAAGGGCACGGATTGTGTGTTCAACCCCAACAACTGGTATCAGAGATTTGTTCAGAAGATTTGTGCGAGAGCCATGGCAGAGGAAAGCAAATCAAAGATTAAGAAGTTTGACGGATCAGACTTCGCCTACTGAAAGTCGTAGATGGAGGACTATCTGTACCAGAAGGATCTTTACCGTCCGTTGATGAGCAAGGCTAAGGGAAAGAAGGAGGAATCAAATGACAAGATAGAATCTAAGTCAAAGAAATATACATTCATTGGATACGGTATTGATGAGTTCGGGTATCGTCTTTGGGATGAGAAGAACAGGAAAATCATTGGTACGAGTCATCATGCGAGCACCTTTGATCGTGGAATTATCAAAGGTGGGTTGAGAAGAAACAATAGAAAACACAAGAACAATTCAGTTAGCGAAGGAAATTATCTTCTCTAGATTATGAGTAATAAAAGATTACAAATCTCTCTCTAACAATCTCACTAGAATAAAGAACAATCTCTCTATTCTCTTTGAATACAATCTGATTGCTTAGTAACTCTAAAACAATCCTATTTATATCCCTAACAACGTGGATGGCAATCTTGTAAATAAATAAGTCCAAACAAACCAGGAAAACGCGTCAAAAAGAGTCCCAGACAACTCAGGAAACCTGATCCGGTCGTCCGGCCTGCTTGGTTCGGTCGATCGGCCAGAGAAAGGGTTTTTAACCTTGTCGTCGTAACCACATCCGGTCGACCACCAAGTGCATCGCGGTCGACCGGCCAGAGCGCAGAAATCCTCACCCTGTAGTGTGCATGAATCCGGTTGACCGGTGCTGAGCATGCGGTCGACCGGCCAACGCCTGAACTCCAGTTCCTTGATTTTCCCTGTTTTACTACTTTTGACTTCTTTTGCCACCATCAACGCTCCACCCATATCTCTATGCTCAAGCTACCACGAGAATCATCTATCCTTAAACTTCTATGAAGATCGTTAAGCTCCCGAAATAGAGAGAAGATACACCCGTATCATGGTTCCCCTCACTAGGAACTTGAAGTCCCGTTCAAGTTAAAACTTTAGCTAAGGGAACTCGTGAGTCCCTCCTTCACTATTGAATCACCTGGCTTTGCTAGAAACCTGGCCTTGATGTCCGATCAGAAACGACTCCTTCGTCCCGCCTCTCGTCGTAGTCACCTTCCGCTCCAAAATGCAATCCTCTTTCAGTGGCTCTTCTCTATCAAACCATAAGTCTTCAACATGCGGTAAGATCACTTTTTCGTCACTCTCATCGTCCAATAATGGAGGCTCAAACAACTTCAAGTACTCGACATTAATCACTGAATACATGCCTAAGTAAGGTGGCAAATCTAGCTTGAAGGCGTTGTCACCGATCTGATCGAGAATCCAAAATGGACCATGTCGTATAGGCTTCAACTTCTTCCCTTTTCCCTTTAGCTGCTCCTTACTCAACTTTAGCCACATCATGTCACCTTTGTCAAAGTTACAAGGAATTCGATGTTGATCATGCTTTGCCTTATACTTAGCTTGTGACTTCTTCAATTGAGCTTCAACCATAGCATGAATATGTGCAATATTCTCCAGAAATCGCTGAGCCCGTTGTCTTTCATTCCCTTCCTTACTGTCGGTCGTAGCTTCACTAGAAAACACAAGATCGAACGGACTTGGTGGTAAGAATCCATAGCACGTCTCAAACGGGGATTTTCTCGAAGATCTATGAATAGCCCGATTGAATACACACTGAATATATGGTAAGCTCTCATCCCAAGTCTTGGGATACCTAGAATTATACTCCTTCAACATGTGCACCATAGTCCGGTTGACTACCTCTGTTTGTCTGTCTGTTTGTAGATAAAAAGCTATGCTCTTCTTCAATCTAGTATCCATCAAACTACATAAGGAATCCCAAAAATACCTGAGAAACCAGCTATCCCGACCCGAAATAATCGAACTCAGTAACCCAAAGTTCTTCCACACATGCTCAAAGAACAACTGCGTTGCACCCTCTCCCGTCACGGTCTTCTTGTAAGGAATCAAGATTATCATCTTTCTAAATCGGTCAACCACAACGTACAAATAGTCATGTTTGCGCTTGGTCATTGGCAACCCTCCAAAGAAATTCATAGAGATGCTCTCCCAGGGTCTAGAAGGCACTGGTAAAGGTAGGTACAATCCCCGCTTCGTGTTAGAAGGCTTCAAAATGTAACATAGCTTACACCCTCCAACGTACTTAGTAACATCCTCTAGCATCTTCGGCCAAAAGACATGGCATCGTAGATTGAGAAGCATTTTTTGGATCCCCAAATGACCTTACACACGCGATGTATGTGCCTCTCTAATCCACTGCAACCTATCACCATCCTCCGGAATGTAAAGCGATGTCCTACGATATAACAAATTATCCTCTCCAAGCTCGTACTCCTTCCTTCGACCAGCCTTCACCTGCTCAAACACACTACTGAAGTCTTTACTGGATGTATACATCTGCACATACTCCAAAGGAACTAAGGGCTGAATACGCGTCGCCACCAATAAAGCCCTCACTAGCGGTCGAGATAACATATCGGCCAACTTGTTAGTCGCCCCCTTCTTGTACCTAATGATGATGTTGAACGCCATCAAATAGAACTTCCACTTCATGTGGCGTGCCTGGTGCAGATTTGTCTGGACATGTAGGAACTCTAATGGCTTATGATCTGAGTGCACAACTATCTCTTTACCTAACAAATACACCCTCTAATGCTTGATCGCCTGATAAAGTGCATAAAACTCCTTATCGTAGGTGGGGTAGTTCTGAATAGCACCCGTGAACATCTCAGAATGGTACTCCACCGGCTTCCTATCCTGTATCAACACAGCGCCCATAGCATAGCTAGAAGCGTCGGTTTTTACCTCGAAGGTCCTCTGCAAATTAGGCAACGCCAACACCGGTGCCTCTAAGATCTTCCTCTTCAGCAACTAAAAAATATCCTCATGCGTCCTCGCCCACTCGAACTGAACCTTCATCTTCATAAGGCCATGTAAAGGTGCTGCATAAGTCGAAAAATATCGAATGAACTTGTGCAAATACTAGCAAGCCCCCATGAAGCTTCTCACCTCCGTCACTGACCTAGGTGTTGGGAATGAAATTTTTACCCATGCCCATTTACCAACCTGGCTCGCCCATCACTTGGCCCGCTCAAAACCTACTCATTTAGCTAAATAGGCCTAATTGGGCGGGTTCACTTTAAACTACACTAAATGGACTAAATGGGCGGTGTCTATTAACCCATTTACCCGTCCGAATTCCCAAAACAAAAACCAGAAAAAGACCCATTCAACTCTAAGACCTCTCTAGGATTTCGACAATCAAATTTCTAGGGTTTCCACTACTCCGATCAATCAGTGATGTCTCTGCGATCGAGCCAGAGGACGAAGGTCCGCCGAAATCGGTACAAGGTCGCCGACGACGACGATGAGGGCCGCCAGCGAAGAGAGGACGACATGGTGGCGGGAGTTTATTCGGAGGATCCGAAGGTGCAGCTTGAGGTTAAGCTAATATGACCAACATCGCCATGTCCGACGCCCTCTCCTCTCTCCAATCAGTTAAAATAGACCCTCTTCTTCTTCTTCCTCTTCATCTTCGTCATCGTCTTATTATTATCATCTATTTTCACTAAAATTAAAAACATTTCAATCAGGTTGAAGGTTTGGATCAAATCGTAGAAGAAATTCAAACCCCTACGAAAGCACCGTCACCGACGCTAACCAAGCCACCAAACCCAGCTCGTTGTTGTCGAAAAAAACTCGCCATTCGTCTGGTCGAAGAATAATAAAAAGAACAAGTAGAAGAGAGCTAAACAGGAATCACCCGATAGCCCAACGCCAAAGAGAAGTAGAACTCTGGGCCCAACAACATTAACATGTAGAAAGATTGAGGATAATGATGATGATGAGGAAGTTGGATCGAGAGTTCATCAATTTACCCAGTCATCAATTTACTTAGGCCAGTTATAACTTTATCCTAATCTTATGGATACACCATGAATTTAGATTGTTTCATGATCATCGGGCATAATTTTTGTTCTCATCTAGTGGATTTTAGTGGTCAAAAAGTTTGCAAAAAGCCCTTCAAATGTTTTCAAAAAAACCCCCAAAATGTTTACAAAAAGCCCCCCAAATGTTTGCAACCCCCCCCCCCAAAATGTTTGCAAAAAGCCCCCAATATTTTAAAAAAAGACCCCAATAGTTTACAAAAAGCCCCCTAAAAATTTACAAAAAACACCCCAAAAGTATTATCTATATAGCTACTATAGTTAAATGGGCAAATGGGTGGCCCGTTATTAAATGGGTGGGCAAAAGCTCACCCATTTAGAAAATATTAAATGGGTCATTAATGGATAAATTTGACAAAACATACTCACCCATTTATGGCCCGCCCGTTTAATACATAATCCACCCATTTAACACCCCTAGACTATCGGCCACTTCGTGATCAGTCGAGATGAAGCTGAAGGGACGTTGAAGTTGAGTCAGGTTGAATACATTGAGAAGGTAGTAACATTGTCCACAACTGAGGTGGAGTATGTTGCAGTGACTGAAGCCAGCAAGGAAATAATTTGGTTGACCGGGTGCTTAGAAGAGTTTGGTTTGAAGCAAGGGAACGACGTTCTTTATTATGATAACCAGAGTGCTATACACCTTGTTAAGAATCCAGTATATCATACCAAATGAAATCAACAATAAAGCTGAAAAATCCAGCTCCGGTTGATCGACAGGCTTGGACCGGTCGACCGAAACGCCTGCAGGAAAATAGCCCAGGAAACACGCTCTGACCGGTCGACCGAAGCTTGCTGACGGTCGACCGAGAGTGGTCAACCGGTCGACCGACGCTATGGCACTGGTCGACCGAAACGTGCACGAGCAGACTGTAAAAAAATCCGTGTTCTAAGCGGTCGACCAACGCCATTGCATCGGTCGACCAACGTCGGATTTTCCAGATTCCCAGTTTGTTTGGGAATCTGTTTTGGGCTGGGATACTATATATACCTTAAATATTTTAGGGTTTGATGACACACGAAAAAGAGGGTTATTGAGAGGACTTTGAGACAGAAATCTCAGAGAGAGAAAAGGCTATTTGCGAGCGTTGTAATCTTCTTCAATTAATCAAAGATTTTCTGGTGTGGCTCCCGACTACGTAGGCACGTTTGCCGAACATCGTTAAATCCGGTGTTCTCCTGTTTTAGTTGTTCTTTCCTGCAAGCTTTTTCTTTTATTAATTTGCTGTAATTTCTTGTTTGCTTATTTTCGACACAAGATCCGGAAGGGCACAGGTTGTGTGTTCAACCCCAACATCCTCGACTTTCGACAATGTTTGTTACCATAGTTGCTGTGGAATGGAAGATGCAGTGCAATTTTTTTTAAACTACCTTAAAACTATGTTAATGCTGTTTAGCTTTCTTGACTTAGGACATATCTGCTTAGAACTAACCTTATTTATAATAATACAAAGCTAAACTTGAACTTTTATCCGCTGCTTCATGATAATCTTTTTATTTTCTGTGATTTTATAAGAGATGAAGGCATTCTGTTTTTGTGCCTGTGGAAGTTTCATTAAAAAAAAAAAGCAGAAGCTGAAACTGAGATAATGTAATCAGATCATACATGTTAGTTCTAGTACACAACGGCGCTATCATTTTCATCATTTTCCTTTACTTGAAGAATTGATAAATTGACCGTTGTTTTTTGTGGCAGAGTATGGATCTACTGGCAACGTCTCAAAAATGTGTGATGTCTATAGTTTTGGTATTCTGTTGTTGGAAACATTCACCGGAAGAAAGCCAACTGATGCCATATTTGATGGAGAATCAAGTCTGAGAGAATGCATTTCCCAAGCATATCCCACTGCATTATTTGATATTGTAGACGACAATCTCTTCAAAGGTGGTTCTCTTACTGAACAACAATCCGACGACGAAACAATTATGCATGATTGTGTATTATCTGTCATCGAATTGGGTTTATTATGTACAAATTACTCACCAAAAGAGAGAATACAGATGATTGATATCGTCCCCAAAATGCAGAAGATAAAAATGGAGTACGTGTCTCGGATGTCTAGTTCTTGAAGCTGAGATCCATGAATTGGTGCTTTCATGTTCCTTTGGCATCTTATATTTGTAAGTAGCTTATGTATTGTTACTTTGAAAACATTTTTGAGTATTTTGTTATTTGGTATTCTGGAAATCAGCATATATTAATAAAGGATCTCCTGATCTCTTTTCTTGAATTTTTTTTCAAGTTTTGAAGTTGAATTTACAGTTTTGAGATATATTCAATCGTGAAATCTTTAATTCTTTCAATAGTGAAAGTCATCATTTTTGCATTTGCAAGATTTGTTTAAATGGTTTTGAACAACTAATCTAAGGTGATGTGTCCATAGCTAATCCAGATAAAGGAACAGCTCGAATGAGTAATTTAGTTTTGTGCGAAAAGTTTAGATTGGAAACCACAACTTCTCTTGTTAAAAGATTTTTTTTATGTCGAATTTACATTTGAAATATGTTTGGTTTGAAACAATTGGTCCATAAGCGTCTTTCTCTATTTCGCTTAATTTGGTCGAAAAAGTTTAGATTGCAAATCACAGCTTATCCTGTTAGAGGATTTTTTTATGTCAAATTTACATTTGAAATATGTTTGGTTTGAAATAATTTGGTCCATAAGTGTCTTTCTCTGTTCCGCTTAATTTTTTTTATTATTTAGTTGATTTATATTGTTCTTTGCTTGATCCTTTAATCTGCATATTCTCTTTCCTGACATCTTTGATCTGTCTTTCTCTTGGACTAAAATAGCCCATTGTCTCGATCCAAGTTGGAGCCGAATAAACCTATCGAACTGAACTAATTCTGTTTAATTTGGTTTAGAATATCCAGTGGTTCGGTTCGGATTGACCAAATTTTATTAAAACCGACTGATTCAACAATTTGCTCATCCTCGCTCCAGAAACCCACTCGTAAAGGATGTAAGGCATATTCTCAAGCTTGTTGATGCACCCTAAAAGTGGCATATGTCTCATTATACTTTGAATTTTATTGTAAGATTTTTTTCTTCTTCTTCTCAAGCCAGATGTGTTAATGATAGCCCAATCGAGTTCCAATGTGATTCCGCCAAAAGGGGTTTTTTTTTCCTAGAAACCACATTAACAATAGGATAATTGTCGAGCCCCTCTGCGGTAGCCGAGGTGAACCCTCGACGCCAGGGACTCAGCGGCCTCCAAGGGCAGCCGGCCTCATCGAAACTTTTCTTCTAGATCTTTTGTTTTACTAGCAGCGTGTTTTGGGCTGTGTAGAATGCTTATATATCGGTAAGTTTTGAATTTTAAGTACTAGATGTATATAGTTTGCTTTGAACTTATATCAATAGCAGATCTTATATAATTTGTGGAAAACTATGTGATATGAAGTGTCAGGCTTTACACGTGCATGCGAATTGTCTTGTGCACGGGTCGCTGCTGTCGCGTGCCCCGTATCTATCTTCCACTATTATCTTGGGGACGTGACATTAATTATACGGAAATGACCTTTCAATTTCAATTAAACTACCTTTAAACTGGGTTTTTGTTGCAATGAACCACCTCCCAGTTAAACTTTTTATTAACCCAAAATTACCCTTAAAAAATTCAAATTCAACGAATGTGACTCTTTTTTTTATTGTTTATATCTTATTAGGATACAACTCACGCACATTCTTCTTCTGAGTTTCGTCAAAACCCCCAAAAGATTTCAGGAATTTTTTTTCAAAATGTATGAGATTTGAGGAATCAATATCTCAAAAACCCTCTAGATAGTCGAATGAATCTAAGAGCGTGTCCATGTTTTACTAGTTTTGTTGGAAAATGAGGCAGAAACTAAGATCACAAAGCAATAACAAAAACAAAACAAAAAAGATCATCAGCGCAAACAAAAAGATTTACATGGTTTAGAGCCACCAGGTGGGGCTAGTGCATGGAGGGTGGTGTCAAGTGACACCATCCTAAATCATATCAAATATGTGTGAGCTTATGATGTAAAGTGACACCCTAGAATTGAGTGACCCCCATTAACCCTTTACGTGCCAAATTTAAAGATAAAGTTATTCCGCTAAAGAATTTGATTTTCAAATAATATTAAAATTCATAAATAAAAATTATTCCTTTATAATATATGATGTATATATATTTAAATCAAACTTTTAATTAGAAAAAAATTTTAAGATTATTTAAGTCTTAAAATCAGTATATAAAACTTAAATAGAAATGGTAAGTGGGTTAAAAATATGACATCATATGTGCAATAATACAAATAATAAGTTGTGATCAAATTTTAAACGAATATTTAGTAGACAAACAAATCGAATATACATCTGGTTAAATTATATTCGTTAGTAAACTCTATACTAAAAAATATTTGTTTAGTGGTAAATGAACTACAGAATCGAATGTGACAGAATAGTTATTGAAACAATTATCGAACTATTTGTTAATCATTTGATTCATTTCCACCCCTAAATCGGACCTACGGACCTTGGTCCTTTTATGATGTTGTTTTTAATTTTCAAATTGAAAACATATCTCATAATATTGAAACCCAAAAAAACTGCTTCCAAAGAATGTGAAAGCCTTCAGCGAGCATACTCAAATATTGTGAAATTACCTAGCATCTCATTATGTTGATTTTTTTGATGTTACTCAAATTTAAAAAAAATGAATCCTTTTTAAACCATATATTGTATTTCATCCATTTGTATACCGCAAATTACATCTAATATAGCTACTTACACCCAAATGTTGCGATATTTGTGTGTCAATTGCTAATTTCGGATGCAAAATTTACATTTGAGGGTAGTTTGTTGGTTTACAAGATAGGTAAATTACAGCATTTGTATAAAAAAATTCTTTGTTGGTTTATTGGGTTTAGGGAATAATTTTGAAGTAGATGGGTTTAAAATAAATCAGGGAGAACTTTGAACTTATATATCATCATTCTTCCTTTAAAAGAGGGAGTACTAGAAAAACTTTCATTTCCCAAAAATACCATTCATCTTTCATGAAATTAACTAATTTACTCTATGATCATAACTCCCAATCTTATTAAATCACATTAATTAAGTGTTTATACTATAGTATTGCTATTCTTAAGATTATTAAATAAATCAATCAATTATTATAATAGTATTAGATTATCAAGTGTATGATGTTTTAATGTACTATAGGAATTAATATTTATGTAATAATGCAACTCCAATTAGATTATAATAGTACAAAATTATATTAACCATTAGATTTTTAATAGTATAAAATTATAATTAAACATTTTTCTAGTGCTTGTTAGCTACATATAGCGTTTATATCTCAGCTAGAGTGGTTTTAAATAAAAAGTGAAATAGTTAATTATGTAACTCTAATTAAATTAACAAATTAATCGTTATATAATCAAATTGTTAACAATAACTTGGTGTTTATGTGCACTTATATAAAGGCATAGATAAAATGTTTTATTCGAACTTCAATAGGTTATAGTGCCAAAGATACACATACCAAGATAGAAAATAGTTCACACTTCTCTAATTCTACCTTAAGTGATCTCCACAAAACTTAGATATTCTAAGGAGTGAAAATTTGATGTTCTTCTAATGGAAACATTTCATAAAGAAGAAAATCAGCAGTTTGGAAAGCTTCTTTTCGTGCATTAACACTTTTGACAAGTGAGTTCCTCTTGATACATCCAACAAATTATCACAAACCCCTCCAACGTCCATCTGTTTCATTTCACTCCGTGTATAATCTCCTTCCCAGGTCCCCCCTCTCCCACTCTTCACATAACAAATACTAGGTCAAATCAATCATACTCTCTTTAAAAGCACGAGTTCGGTAAAATCTTTTGGTAGACAAAAAGACCATTGAAATTCAAACTAATCCATTAAGTAAGAGTAAGTTGATAAATTAATGAATTCTTATTGGATATACATAGTATGAAGATAATGATATAGTTTAAATTAAAATATAAACCTAAATGAATTTATTAAATGCCAAATTTATAAATATATACAAGATGAATGTCGTATATACAAAAACCAAACAAATTAGTGAGTCAAATAATGTCCGCTACATAGGTCGAACCCAAAACAACGCAGACCTACAAATGTACATAATATGGATGAAGTATTTGCAAAATCTACCAAATAAATTAAAGAGACAAAATCGTTTTGAAATTTATAAAAAAGAAAAATTAAAATAAACGGTTACGATATGAGGACACAACTTGGCGAGCTCTCACCAACTAAAATTCAAGTAGTTCACGACACTACAGAATTAGTTTTAAAGTTTAATTATACTATTATTATTTAAATAGAACTCTATTTACAATTATTTTTCTCTCACATGCAACATCACATACCAATGTTTATATGCCAAGAAACTACAACAATTTTCGTAGCACTTTTATCTCCTTCTACATGTATTTGTCTTTGTTATTTTCTTCTTATTAGATTAGATTAGATTATTTTAAAGTAATTAATTATATTATATATTTGATTTTTTTCATATCAAGAAACATCAAAAAAATTTACAGCACTTTCATCTATTTTCTTCTTATTAGATTAGATTATTTTAAAGCAATTAATTATATTGTATGTTTGATTTTTTTTTCAGATTATAAATTGCAATAATTTTCATAGTACTTTTATCTCCTTCAACATATATGTGATTTTGTTATTTTCTTCTTATTAGATTAGATTTTTAAATTTTATGAATTATGAAATTGCAATAATTTTCACATCATTTTTATCTATTTTCTTCGTATTTGATTAGATTAGATTATTTTAAAGCAATTACTTATATTGTATGTTTTATTAGATCACAAAGTTTAATTATACTATTATTATTTAAATAGATACTATTTGTATAAAAATCAAAGAGAATCTCACACATATCTTAAATCTCGATACCAATCGTAATATTTACACATAGGTGTTGGTTAAAATATATTTCATGTATGGGCTTAACTTATATAATCCCACTTCCACAAAACCAAAAGAGAGTAGTAATGCTATAT